>NBIL01113131.1:0-12740 GCA_002752925.1 Viola pubescens var. scabriuscula | reverse complement strand
TGCTAGTGACTAATGATGAAATGCGAGATCACATATTTGAACTCCTAGGACCCAGCTTCTTCCTCAAGTGGAAAGAAATGCATCAAGTATGCTCTATTTCAGTATCTTGTGTTGCCATTAGGGTTAATACTAGCAATAGAAGTGGACTAATAAATAGTGATTAAATTTGAGTAGAACAACGTAACAAAATGCTCTTGGCTTACCTTTGGAAGCCTTTTTAGTTAACCAGTTATAATGAGTATTCGCCAAAGTAATGCATCGTATCAAAACATCTTACTAGAGGACCTTCTACATTGTATCAAAATGTCAAATGCATAAGGAGTAATAGCAAGAGACACCATTCCACACAGTTATTTTACTCAGACTCCATGTGTTTCTTGAAGGACCATAGTGCTCCCAGAGTATGGTGTACATACTCCAACAAAAAATTGCATGAACTGTTTCCGTAAGAAAAAAATTTTAAAAAAAATTTCAAAATAACCAGCGAACAATTAAAAATATAAATATTTTTATATAAATTTAAACTCTTTTATCTAAAAAATGTTAATTTTTATTTAATAAGAAATTATCAATTTTGAAGTTGATTGCTTAAATATAAAAAATCAACTTAACATTTAATAAATATAGTGACACAATTTGTAACCCAAAAAATAAGAGAAAATTAGGAATAAATAAATAGTCTTTGGTTTAAAATAAACAAGAAAACATGAATAAAAGGTACAAAGTTACATTAAGACCCAATTTTAAGACCGCCCAATCTGAATGGTTAATATGTGTTTAATTATTTCACAAATGTGCCCACTAAATATGAACTCGATCCAACGGTTGGATAAAAAATTATGAACATTTAAAGTTTGAAATAAAAAAAGAAAAAAGACAAACCAAACTGGTTCAACAATAAAATCGGCCCAATTTAAACGGTTATATGGTTCAATTGGACATGACATTTACCGGTTCAATGATAAAACAATTCATGTCAAAACTGAACCTAAAAGCCAACCGATCCTTGAGTTTTACGGCCAATTCGGTCCGGTTTTAAAAAAACATGATTTTTTTTCATATTAATTTTAGCTAATTTATTTCTAATCTATCTAGCCAACCAATTTGGCCCATTTCCTTTCTTTTATTTTATACTACAAAAATCAGAAAAATATATTAACCATGATACTTTTTTTAATGTACGTTACTCTTTTTTTCCCACTAATTATAATAATGTACGTTACTCTCTCTCTTTTTTTGGTAAAAGTATATTTTATTTTGATTTTAATATTATATTAACCATGATACTTTTTTTAATATATGAATTTAGTATTATATTTGAAACATATACTAATGAATATAAAAAAAAAACATTTATCCTTCTATTTATTTTTGGCTAAATGTTCATTTTAGTTCTTAAGTTTGTCTAAAATTGTAAAATTAGTCTCTACGTTTATCTTTGGGTGAAATTGATCTTCATGTTTGTATAATTTGCTGAAATTAGTCAAATTGATTTAAGTTAATTATTTTTGGCTAAATACTCATTTTAGTCCTTACGTTTATCTAAAATTCTAGAATTAGTCTTTCCGTTTATCTTTGGTTGGAATTAATCCTCATGTTTATATAATTAGCTGAAATCAGTCCAATTGAATTAATTTTTATTTTTCAAAAATTCTAAAAAATGTTACTATTATTTATTAAAATTCTACATTAAATTAATAATAAAATTAAGAAAAATATTTTTTTATTATTATTTTGACCATATTATCATAGGATATTAGTGGTAAAAAATATATATATTTTTTTTAAATTTTTAATTGAATTGATTTCAGCCCATTATATAAATATCATATCAATTTCTGCTAAAAATAAATATGAAAACTAATTTTAGGATTTCAGACAAATTTACTAAAACAAACAGTTAATTGTTTTTTTAGTTAATATTTGGCGGCAGGTGCCAGCTAATTAATCAAATTCAAAACCGTTTTCCCCAAGCCATTAGGAATAGGATTTGGGCGTAGTTAGTGTTAAACCCTTCGTTAAACCCCTCATCGCTCTCTTTTTTCCTCTCCTCGTAAACCCTCTTTTCTTCTTCTTTCCTTTCTTGTCGGCGTAGGGCTTCCTACACGGTATGTAATTTCTTCTTCTTATTATTATTATTTTCTTTAATTTTGCTTTGAAATTGCAAAAAATAGTAATTTGTGTCGGCGGTAGATGAGTAGTTTTGCACTTCCTGTAAACTGTTCCTTCTCTGCATTATATTTTCTTTGTTCCGCCCCCAATTTGTAGATGATCTTCGGAATTCTGGGAAATAATGCGTGTTAGTATTTATTTTATATGACCCACCTATTGTTTCTTTCTGTTTTTACTTTTTTCCCCATTTGTTTTCTTCCTCTGCTTGTTTGTTCTTATTTGGGTGTTGGACTTTTGTTGACAGGAAAGTAAAGTCTTCCCCTTTTTGACGAAAAGCTCAGGTTTTCTGTTCAATTTTTCAACTTGATCGTCTGGGATGAGTTCTGAAATCTCTACCGCATCCTCTACTGTGGATTTTGGTGCAATGAATTCGAGTTTTGGGAATTATCTGCAGTTTCCCCAGCAGTACATGCATTTTAGTGAGCCTTCCGAGTTGAAAACATCATGTCAACCTGCTTTACCAAATCATGAGTTCAGCTGTCCAATATCTGGAAAATTGCAGCATTCTCCTGTTGGTTCTGAAGGTTCTGCACTTTCTTCCACCTCAAAGGGATCTTTGAGGATGTCAAATTCGAATACACTGCGCAGGTTATCCATTAAACAGCAGATTCTATTTGCTTATAGCAACCACAAGAGGTCAACGGGACAAAGCGGAGACAGCCTAGTCTCTTTTGTCAACCATTTGCACTCAACAGTGTGCCAGAATCTCAATTGCTTCTGTGAACGTTTCCGTGCACTGTTATCTCATTGTGATGACAGTCTCACTGCTACTTCCAGTAATTATAATCTTGTCCTATATACAAATATCAACAGTAAAATGCAGCAGAATTCTGAAGACGTAAACTGTAGCCATGTAAGGAAGTTGAACCATACCTATTCTGATAACATGTTGCCTCCTCGAAAGCACGTGAAGGAGCAACATCCTTTTTGTCCGATTTCATCTGAAAACAGAACCACCTCTCTGTCAGATGCTTTCATGTCTGAACTTTGTTATCCTGAAGTGCTTCCTTCCTTGGAACAATGGCCTAAGTCTCCAGTATCAGTTAATTCAGAGGCTGTGGATTTCGTTAAATCACAGGTGACTGAGGTGATGGACTCTAGGAGTTTGAGTAAAGAAGTTAAACATGCAGAAGAAACAATGCCAACGAATCCTAAAATAGGAAGTGCATCCCTACTTGATTATTTTTCAGCTGACCAAATTAAGGAGCATATATCAAGTCTTAAGTTGTCAAGTGGCCTGGTGAGTTCGTCATCCTTATTCCTTTTATTTTGTTGTTCCTTTCTATTATGCATAGAATTGTGAATATTAGACATGTTTCTGTTTTGATATTTGATCTGAAACGCATGTTAAAGAATTTCCTGTTGCTTCAGCTGTATATGGGTTACTCTACTTTAATTAATTTTCTTTGAGAAGGCAGGTAAATGGAGGTATACTGATAATTTGTCAACTTGTTGGAACTATCATGAACATTTTTCACACTTTTATTGTGTCTGTTTTATTTTTTTTTATTATTATTTTTTTGAACGAACACTAATATGCTTGTGCGTATTCTTGCAGAGAACGTCAAGTGAAGAAAAGAAATTGGTTCAAGTGGATGATGTCAACAGCCATCACTGCCAGTTGTGCAGTAAGACTGAGCTTGTACTTGCGCCAGTTCCAATATATTGCTCAAGATGTGCTGCCCGTATCAAACGTGGTGTGATCTATTATCGAATGAAAGAGGGGAATGGTGTGCAAGCTTGTTTTTGTAGCTCATGCTACAAGTTGTCTCGAGGTGCAAGGATTACTTTTCATGGATTTGATATTCCAAAGGCAAAGTTAGAGAGACAAAAGAATAACCAGACCATCAGCGAATCGGTAAGCAATGGAGTACTAAATATGGTTTTTGAACTCTTGAGTACATAGAAGACTCACTCTCCTTAACATCTGTGTGCTTGCAGTGGATCCAGTGTGATAACTGTGAACGATGGCAACACCAGATATGTGCTCTTTTCAATAATAGAAGAAATCCTGATGAGAAAGCTGTATACCTGTGCCCCAAATGCTGGTTGGAATATACAGAAAGCAGGGAGAAAATTCCATTGCCAAAGGCTACTGCTTTTGGTGCGAGAGATCTTCCAATAACTGAACTCAGTAACCATATAGAGGAAAGACTCTATAGGCGTCTTGAGCAAGAGAGAGAGGAGAGGGCAAGGTCTGCCAGAATGAACCTTGAACAGGTTAGATGCCTACTCTATTCTATGACCATGTGTCCCTACTTATTTGTAATCTGCCTCCTTCGCAAATAACCTCTATAACATGATTGCTGATTGTTTGGCTGGAGATGTCTGTGTCCATCTAAGAGTTTATCTAAAGGAAATGCTATTAGCAGAAAATATTACTACGGGCCAATATTGCATAATTTGATCTGATTCACTTATTTTCTGGTTGAGTTTCTGCTTCCTTTGTTCTCTAGACAAGCTTATGTGACTGATTGATTTACAATGTCTTATTGTAAATTAGGTTCCAGGGCCAGAGGATCTTCTTGTCAGGGAAGTCTTATCAGTTAAGAAACAGTTGGAAGTGAAGAAGAAGCTTTTAGATGTGTTCCATGGCCAGAATTACAGTGCTGAATTTCCATACAGATCAAAGGTTAGAGCTTTTGCATTTTAAAACATGTCTACAGAGTAATTCCTACATAATTTCTTGTGGACTTTCCTGCTCCTGTATATTATTAGAATACAGTGGACCCCTTTTGGGATATAGCACTGTCCTTCCATGCCTTTTTGGGCCCAGACCTCGGAGGCAGGCTGATTCTTGTATCAATCGAGGATATTACTTTTATTGTGTATTGGTTTCTACAGTTTTGCTTTGTTTTGGTATTGCTGCTGTCTTCCATGTTTATGGCAGAAACTGATAAAATCTTCTATTTTAGGTTATTCTTTTGTTCCAGAAGATTGAAGGAGTAGAAGTATGCCTTTTTGGCATGTTTGTCCAGGAGTTTGGCTCAGAGTGTGGTAACCCAAACCAACGTTGTGTTTATATCTCGTATCTTGATTCTGTCAAGTACTTTAGGCCTGAGACGCAGACTACAACTGGAGAAGCTCAGCGAACGTTTGTTTATCACGAAATATTGGTATAGTACTTTTAATTCTTCTGTAACATTGATATTGAATAACAAGTTAGGTTTCTTACCCTTTAGATATCTTCATTTTTGTCTTGTTCTGTCATCAGATCGGATACCTTGAGTCTTGCAAGAAACGAGGTTTCGCAACCTGCTATTTATGGGCCTTCCCTCCTGTCAAAGGAGAAGATTATATCCTATATTGTCATCCAGATACTCAGAAGACTCCTAAGCCTGACAAGCTACGCCAATGGTTAGTCTCTTTCTCTCTCACACACACACACTGATGAATTCATTTTTCTGTGTTTGTGGATGAATGAGTTGCTAGAGATTTTGCGGCTGCGGACAAAATGACTTGAACTTTGGCTTATCTATGATGACTGACATGAGTTTTTTAAATGTCTTACCGATGTAGAAGACATGAATTATGGAAAAATTGAAGCCAGTCCAGAGATGCCTTTGATTTTGATTCTATTTTTCTTCTCTAGATATTATCGTTACAAAATCATTCTATCCTTGCCTGTGTGTAATTTCGCGTTTTTATCCATAACAGATCATGTAGTTCTCTTTATGTTTTGCCACCCTGTATGTATGTAGGTGCGCATGCCATGCCTTCTAACTTGTAAACTTATGCAGGTATCATTCAATGCTCAGAAAAGCAGCGAGGGAGAATATTGTGGTCAATTGTACTAATTTATACGACCGGTTCTTTGTTCCTACAACCAGTCCTTACTGCCCCAAGATTACAGCAGCTCGCTTGCCGTATCTTGATGGTTACTACTGGCCTGATGTTGCTGAGACTCTCATCACGAACATGGAAAAGCAATGTGGTGGAAATTTAGAGGTGGAACTGAAGAAAGTAATGTCACAGAGAGCTCTAAAAGCCATGGGGTATTCAAATCCTTCTGGTAATGCCATTAAAGATACTCTGCTGATGCACAAAGTAATTAATTTCTCTGAACCTTACTCGTCTTTTTGTACTGGAGCTATGAAATTTCTTTTCAGTTATCTGTAATATTGCTCTATACTAATTATTTCATTCATTTGTCTTACTTTGTGATTAGCTGGGGCAAACCATCTCTGCTGTTAAAGAGGACTTCATAATCGTCGATTTGCAATTCGTTTGCAGTCACTGTCAAGAAGTGATACTATCTGGATCGCTATGGTCTTGCAGCCAATGTAAAAACTTTCAGCTGTGTGAAAGGTAACACATGTACATGCATGGTTACGGTGCATTTCATTTTACTTTGAATCCGCTCTCTCTGTTTTTTCTTGTTCCGAGCTACTGAGCAGTGGCATTGACTCTTCCTTTAATATTCCTTTACAGATGCCAGGATTCTGAGCGGATGCGTATAGGGGAAAATGCACACAGTTTTAATGCCAAGGACACACATCCTCTCTCAAAGGTTTGATTGAAATCTCTCAATCCCAACCTTGTCATTGCCCTCCCTCTCCTGTAGTTGCAAACAGCTAGGTAGCATATTCGACACTTTCCTTTTCTTGTTTCAGGTTATGTTGGATGTACCTGCTGCTACGATAGACGATGAGCCTATTATAGAGAGTTGCCTATTTCAAAGTAGGTATAGTGTCCTGGAATTTTGTGTGAGAAATAATTATCAGTTTGACACCCTCCGCCGAGCCAAGCATTCCTCCATGATGATCCTGCACGAGCTCGAGAGGACGATGGCAGCCATAGGGGCAGCTTGCAACATCCATCAGGATAAAGGATAGCTCTTTGTAACAAATCTAATCTATTTATCTTGCATATTTCAATGTATCACTTGTTAAAAAAGTTTAAATACGTTTTTCATTCTCATAATTAATATATATTACACAACCCAAATGATATACAACAAATGACAGCCAAATATATGAGGTAGCAATATCGTCATCGCAGCGAAGACTTTAGACGATGGACATCACGTTCACCCGTCAACATATTTTGTCAAGTGGATGAACGTATTATGTTAAAGGAGTACCTTTAATTTTTATTTGAAATTTATTAGTTTTAATTGAGTATACCATTAAAATCTATTTTCTTTTTGTCTAAGATGAATGCTTACCCATTCATACCTATATACTACCTATTTAAAAATTAAATAGTATGAGTGGTTAAATAGGTTTGGATTGCCACCTCTCCACGTAAATAAAGCTAAGGGAAATGGCTAAATTTCTCAGATTTTCTCTTGCATTGTATGTTCCACTCTGGGGATAAAATTGACTCAAACTATTAAAACTATGGGTTCAATTAACACATGATATTTGCCTTGAAAGAATTGGTTTAATTTTTTCTTATATCTTTTGAAAAAACAACATAACCCCTAAGCAATCTTTAGCCATTTTTGTAATATTAGGGTTCAGTTAATGCCATGCCAGGAAAACGGTACATTACTCTGAGCTCTTACTTGACCATTCAGGAGGATATAAGCTCATCAGGTCGAACTACAACAACGCCAAGGTGTCACTTTCTTTTTTTTTCAAACACAATTGCCGTTTTTTTCCCTTCTGAAAAGAAAAAATAATAGTACAATCAATTTCCTTAATGTGGAAGATGTGCCCAGAGTACATGTACTACTGGTCAAACTACATCAAATCATCTACCATTGAGCTAAAAATTGCAAGCGGCTCCGAAATACTGAATCCTAAAAAAATAATCAAAGGGGGTAAAAGAAGGCGAAACCCTGCCGCCTGCACCAGGACTTAGGTCATCATAACTATATTTAAATTGTTAACACACACTACTCCACATCAAAGGGCTCCTACAAACTACCAGTCCTCAAAAACAATTGGACGATCAAGAATTGATGATATCCACCCGACTGGATGGGAGATTCTTTTATCATGTTGTGAAGAAAGTCCAAAGCTTCTTTCCCATCGAGACTTCCCCGGGGTGTTCAGATTCATCATCATCCTCATCCTCATCCCCATCCCCATTCCCTTCTCTAAGGGATTCACTCATGTAGTCTCCTGCAAGCCCATACTCCCCTGCCCCTTCTGGCGTCCCATTTACCTCTTCACTCAACGCTGCATTATTCTCGGCCAACCTCCTTGGAGTTCCGACATCACCGTCGTGTCCGTTTGCAGCATTCCCACACTGCAACAATGTTCACCATATCAGGTCAGATGAATACAAAGAAAATTAAATCCAAACCAACATATAATACAATCAACCATATAGCTGCCAGAAAAGCAATATTTTATATCCGAGAGACTCAGTAGAGCCAGTGTACATAGGACTTTAAGTTATGAACGGATCACACTCAATGATGAGGGTGTACACTGTGCTATATGAAGTCAAATAAGTATAGTTGTTGCAGCACTCACCCGCAAGAGGTGTGTGCTCCCCCCATTCTCACTAGCAAACCCCGCGGAAGCTGCTGGATCATTTCCCAAGAGGCTTTCATCCTCTATGACTCTCACATCACCATCACCATCCTCATTTTCTTTATTCAAGCCCGTTGAATCTTTAGCTGATATAACTTTAACTCCTCTGTACAATTCATGTGCGCTATTAGCAATTTAGAATAATGACAATAGCATCAATCATTCAACTCTAAACAGCAGAAGAAAAGCCAATACAAGTTAACACATCATGGATTAACCGATAACCTAACCCAACCAAACCCAAGGCCCGCCATAGAGGGCTCCGTCTAACAACAATTAGCAAAAGATACAGGAGTCAACTAATACAACTTCCCTAAGAAAACAAAGTGTATGCAAAGGCAAAGTTCAGGGCTGCCAATTGCGATAGATGGCTCAAGTGGTACAGTCAGCAGGATCAAATGCTCACCCTAGATGGAAAAAAGATTAATATACTTCAAACATATAAAAAAAATCTTACAGTTTAGGTCGCCGAAGGTTGTATCGCGTTTCGCCTCGAGCTTGCACAGAAGAAACCTTTTGTCGCCGCTTCTTGCGATCACCAGCAGTGACACTATTGGATGGTCCCTCACTGTCATCACCATTATGTTCGCTTTGTGTAGTTTGAGAAGTGTGAGTACGATTCCGCTTCCTCGTGCTTCTTGGAGCTCCTTTTTCCGCAAGACTGGATTCTTCATGGCCTTCAGTTTTCAAGTGTCCAGAGTCTTCAGGCTCATTTGGTTCAAAAGATTCCCCAAGAAGAGCCTTGGCTTCTTGGACAACTGCCTTCACAGATCGAGTTCTACCAACTCTGGACCTGATTCTCTGGTGTGCAAGGCGACCGCGCCTTGCCTCAGAAGGTTGAGAGTCCTCCTGTACTTCAGGTGCTTTACTGTCAATGTTGCTCTGATGATCAACAGACAGCTCCTGAGCAGCTTCAATCTCTCTAATGCTAGTATCAGACTGTACCCTCTGGCCATCAACATGATCATTAGCAACCCCAAGAGATAACTCCAGTTCATTTTCACTGAAATCTAATCTTTTTGATGGCTCTCCCATATTAGCGTGCTCACTGGATACTGGAGCTCCCTCAATCAAATTTTGTACAGCCTGATGTTCTGTCTTTTTACCTGCTGAGAAATAAAATATCTTTGACGTGCATTTCCGCAGCCAAGAAACTGGGGATCCTGAATGACCTGCTATGGGAGACATCTCACTCAATTGCCTCTCAGAAGCTGCAAGATATTCATGATTATCAACCAGTCTTGGTGGAGGAGATATGTCAGCTTTCTCAATCTCTTGAGAGGACACTATATTAGAAAGCATAAATTCAGAAGTTATTTCACTACAGTTCTTGCAACTCTTGTGTTGCTCAACAAACAATATGAACCGCTCTTTCTCCTTGATAAAATGTTCTCTGTGTTCTTTCAACTTCTTGCTGAGATCACCAAGTTTATCAATATCTTCTCGCATTTCATGCTGTTGCTCTTGAATATGCTTCTTATTTTCGTCGACCTCTTGCCTTGCTTTATCTACTCTAGTTCTCTCCAGTTTCATATCTTCAATTTCTCTTCTAGCTACATCCCTCAAGAAATTGATATTCGTCAACTCTTTCTCTCTCTCTTCCTCAAATAACTTCATCTTCTCATGCAATTTTTTTTCCTTTTCCTCCTGCCTTTTAAGTAGATTATTCTCAAGTTCAGTCTTCTGTAGCTCCATGTCATGAAGTATCTGGTTTCTCTCACTTTGAGCTTTTTCAGCCATCATGGCTCGCTCATGCTGCATTGTAGCCTCAAATGATTCTTTGGCTACCTCCAGAGCTTCCCACTCTCTTTTCACATAGTTTTCTGCTTCCTGCTTTTCATTTCTTAGCCTCTCTTCTTCAGAAAGCTTATTCTTTTCAAACTTTTCCTTTTGCTCACTGATGCTCTTCAGCTCCCTCTCTATCTCTGCCCGTTTCTCATCTAAATCTTCCCATTCTCTCTCAAAGCTTTCCTTTTGGCGCTTCAAATCATCAGCCTCCTTCAAAAGAAGCTCTTCCTGAAGTCTGCACTTCTCTATTTCCTCCTTCAGCTCAGATTGCAAGCGGGTATACTCAGACCTCTCATCTTCACTGACTTTGAGTCGCTCGTTTTCTTCACAAATCTTCTGCACCTGTTCCTCATTGGCAGCTCTTATACTCTCAAGTTCCACCTTTAACTTCAAAAGATCCTCCTTATCAGACTCTAATTGCTTCTTCTCTATCTCCAAGTTTTTCTCCTCCAATTTGAGCGCCTTGTCTTTTTCCTTCTGAACTTTTGATTTCATTTCATATTCCTTTTCTTTCTCTTTAAGCTTCTCCAGTTTCTTATCCAATGCCTGTTCTCTTTTCATAAGTTTCTCTTCCATGTGCTTAGTTTCAGCTTCTTTTTTCTCTAGTTCAATCACCTTACCTTTCAACACCTCATCCACAGATATCCTCTTTTGCTCAAGTTCCAACTCAAATGCATGCCTCTTTGTTTCCAAAATGGCATTATGTTCATCAATGAGTTTCTGAATCTCAATCTGGGGATGTCCCAAACCATATTAGAAATACAAATCCATGACAAAGGAAAAATTAGAAGTCAAAGGACAAAAATTACAGTAAAATATGAAACGTATTTGGCTCCAATTCAGCAAACTGTAATTCAGGGATACAAAATTAAAGTGGGTGAAGGGAAAAAAAAAGAGAGCAACCACCAATTTTATGAGCAACAGCTTCCTCAAGAGACCAACCAAAAAAGGGGAAAACATGCTTAAGACTTTGTTGATGTTATTGGCAGCGGAACCATGACAGATGGAAACATAAAACAGAGAAGTCAACACAAAACAAGGTGCGTAAAGATTGTAATGTATGCGTATTGGTTGACAGATAACCAAGCAAGATTGGGCAGCAACCAGTAAATCAAAATTACAAGGACTCACCTTTTCCCTATCATTTAGTTTTTCTTCAAGTACACGTAACTCATCCTCTTTTTCCTCTAATTTTTTTCTTGTAGCATCAAATTCCTGCATAAACCAACCAAACATCAACATTAATATATAGTTATATACATCCCCAACTCAATTACATCTTCCTATGGACAGAAACGTGCCTGTTCTTTCATGGTTAGATTAGCCAGCCTGCTACATATATCATTCTCTTTTATTTTCAAAAGTGAATTTTCTTCATCAATCTTCTTTTGAGCATCTTCAAGGTCCTTCTCTTTCTGCTTTAGCGTCCTATCCTTCTCATTTCCCCTTTCCTCCCTTTGATTGATAATTCTTTGGGCCTTGGAAAGCCTCTCTTCTCCCTCTTGTAATTTACATTCCCACTCTCGCAAGTCCTCTCTTTGCTTAGATAAAGTGGTCTCATGTGCATCTCTCCTGGAAAATGAAATCTTAAGCACAATGGCTGACAAATTTGAGTAGCATAGCCACTACAGACCACAATGACAGTTGTTAATTTCACAGTAAGGTAATGAAGGGAAAATAATTGTGCATACTCAGCAGTGAAGGACAGTCGCTCCCTTCGGAGAGCGCTTGCTCGAGATTCCACCTCCAGCAATTTCCTCTCCATCTCTGAACTCTTTCTGTTCACTTCAGCAAGCTTAGCATCCACAGCTCGCAACTTTGCCTCCACCTCCAGGGATTTTTCTTCAACACTAGCAACTAAAGCTGTTGCTTCAGCCAACTTGGAATCAGCTGTAAACTTGATTTCTGCATTTTCTGAACGCATCTCACGTACCGCCTTCTCCAACTACAATAATTGGTATAGCAATCATATTAATCAGAGTTTTAAAGATCGAAATTAGAAAAAAATTGCTATTAAAAAATCCCTATTGGCCATTAGACACGTTATACATGTGACCAGCAAAAAAAAAACCTAGAGTGAACCTTAGACTAAAAGACAACATCCATTTAACAAGTTTCTCTGATATGATGTAGAACCAGTGGCGGAGCCAGGTTTCGATGCTTGGGGGGGCGAGGTTCCGCACCACCCGAATTTTTTTTTTTTTAGTAGGATTTGGAGTTAAAGTTTCAATTTTGGGAGGATTTGGAGGTGATTAGAGTGGTTTATTGGAGGAAATTGGGTTGAGTGAGAGG
>NBIL01113080.1:0-15304 GCA_002752925.1 Viola pubescens var. scabriuscula | reverse complement strand
AAAATGGTAATACTATTCGGAAGAAATAGTCACGAGGAAATGACGTGGCGTGGTAATTTCATAAATAAAATAATCATACAAAATTATCACGCTACGTCATTCCTGTGCGAAATTTGTCTTGCCTACTCTAGCTCGTATCGTCAAATAAGTCAAGACTCAAGACTCAAGAAGTCATAACAGACTCAAGGTCACGATAACGCCTCGGGAAACAAAAACAGCAGAAACAATCCCCAGTCTCCCTTTCCAAAAAAAAAAACAAAAAAACCATTTCTCCTCCTGAAAAATCCTGCACTTCCTTTCCTGCTTCGTCATCTCTCCCATGGAATTCCAGGTGAGACACGTTGGCAGCATAGAATCCTGCTTCCTATCCCTCCCGCTGCACCTCATCCAGACTCTTGAGTCCACGCGCCCTGCCTTCTCTTCACAAGTCCTCACCCTCGAGCTCCGCTCCTCCGCCACCGGCCACCACTGGACCGTCGCTTGGTCCGGCGCCGCCTCCTCCTCTTCCGCTATTGAGGTATCTTTCGTTTTGTTTCCACCTCCTTCTCACTGTTCTTACCTACTCTTACTACTTGCTCGAAGTAACTAGACTGTTGAATACTCGCCTACCGCGTCCGCTCGGCATTTGGTTTGAATGCTGATGGACTTAGTCTTAGAAATGGATGGGCATTTGCTGTGAATTTTAATTTAATTAATTTTAGTGTTACTCTTGCAATTGGTGTATTCATTTTGCTTGGACTTCTGATAAGTGAGGGAGTTTATGGAATTTCTAAAGTTGGAGTGGCAATGATGTAAATGCAGTTATATATTAAGGAGGGTACTATCCCTTAGTATGATCTTTTCGGAGGGTACTACCCCTTCCTTAGTATGATCTTTTTGTGTATGTAAGCTTGAATCCAAAGTTGGACATTGGTTTTTGTAGCGAATTTTAACATTTGAGGGACAATTGCTGTCAAGAAACTCTGTAATGGAGGAATGGTCATAAAACAAAACCAATGGCCTATTTTGGTTACAGCAATCCTTCGGCTTGGATTGGCATGACTTCTTTGGTTTTTTGGTTTACATTGTGCTAATTTTGGCTTAAACTTAGTTATTGTATTTTATTTATTTTTTTTATTTATTTTTTTGTCTTTGAAGGTTTCTCAACAATTTGCGGAGTGTATTTCTTTGCTTGATCATATTAGTGTTCAAGTTAAAGTTGTTTCTAATGTGGCAAATGCTACATTAGTCACAATAGAACCCCATACTGAAGATGATTGGGAAGTTTTGGAACTTAATGCTGAGCAAGCAGAAGCAGCCATTTTGAAGCAAGTACGTGATACATAAACTGCTGCAAGGATTGTAGAGTTATTCTCCACAAGTTCCTCTTAAATTTTTATTTGGTGTTCATATGAAGAAGTTGCCTTTTCTTTCTTAGCTTCACTTTAGTTTTGGGGGGAATTTTTTGATGACTTAGTCCCACTTTTTTCTTTTTTGTAAAACGCAGGTAAGGATTGTCCATGAAGCTATGAGATTTCCTTTGTGGTTGCATGGTCATACTATCATCACATTCCATGTGGTCTCAACATTTCCCAAGAAAGCAGTGGGTAAGATGATATCTGTACTTCACACATGGATGTTTGGCATTTGCTACTAAGTTCCACTTATGGCGTTGAAGCATTGTAATATTGGTACAATGATAAATCAGCGTGTTTCTTTCAAATTGCTATAGTTATACTTGACCCATGTATTTTTTCTCAGTTCAACTGGTGCCAGGAACTGAAGTGGCTGTCGCTCCAAAAAGACGCAAGAAGGACATAAAAAGACAGGAAGAACTTATGAAGTCATCATATAAAGACCAAAATGTTCCAAAGGCACTATTGCGTCTTCAGGATGCCGGCAGAAATTTGTTTCGTGAATGTGATGTTAAAGGTCTTGAAGTGAGTGTTGAACTCACTTCTGTTGGTTATGTGCATCCTGAAACTGCTAAAAAGTTTTCTTTAGATTCTCTTCAGTTGGTAACTATTGTGCCAAGAGTACCGTCAAAGCAGAGCCCAAAGACTTCCAATGGTGATGGACCGAGAATGAAAAGCAGCTCAGTGCCTAGGGAAGACAAGAAGGAATTTCGTCAAGCAATTATACGTCTTTTACTTTCAGAATCCACGGCTGAAGGACATTTAATGATAGCTCGGTCTCTTTGTTTATATTTGAGAGCAGGCATGCATTCATGTAAGCTAATTCCTTTTGGTATTTTGCCGAATCTTTCATATATATGTTCTTTACACTGTGTTTATCACGCATTTACAAGAAACCCTGTTACTTCTAAGATGCTTAAATGATGAAAGATGGAGTTTGAACATCTCTTCTATAAACTGTCCTAGTAATTTATTTTTATTTTTATTTTTATTTTTTTCAAGTTTTTGTATTGAGAATGGTTTCTGTTCTTCAGGGATTTATTTGAAGGGATGCAGTACTGATTTTAAGGAGGATATTGCTTCACTATCCCTTTCCCCTTGCTTCTTTCAGACACTTGGACAGAATAAGGAAACAGAGAAGAATGGTTTAGAAGTGGTCCAAAAGCCAACAAACATGTTTGAAAAAACTGCTCTGGACTCTTATATGGATGCTGTAGATTCATCAGCAGATGATATTTTTTCTGCGGTTTCTCTTGATTTTCCCTCAAAAGGAGATGAAGAGACCACTCATGAGTCTGATAATAGAAAGGGGTTAAAAAGCCTTTTTATAACATGGTTTCTTAAACAACTTGATGTTATTACTCCAAGCTCTGGGTTAGTGGTGGATTCATTAATTTTAGGAAAAGAAACTTTGCTTAACTTTGAAGTGAAAGGATATGATTCTGAAGATGATAAGAAAACTAAGTTACAGGGATCCGTGGATTCCAGTGCAACAAAAAAAAACAATAGTATATCTAGCGAAGCACCACGCGGATTCCTCTATGTACTTACTATTAACGAGGAATCACTGCACAAGACAGCAACTAATGCATACAAGCTTGTCTTGGATGAAAGGGAGAAGGATAATTTGGCAAGTGCAGCATTGTTTGGAAAACTGAAATTGGGGGACCCTGTTTCCTTCTATACTATCAAAGAGAGAATTTATACCAAAGGCTTCAATTCAAATGTATCTTCCTTGACCTGGATGGGGACAAATGCTTCTGATGTGATTAATAGTAGGTATTTTCTCTTGAAAAATCCTTACATCTCAAAATTTATAGTTGACATGCAGGTCTTTGTAATATGAAATTTGTTGTTGAATTGGAATATACAAATCCACATTGATTTTAGATCTGTGTGCATATGCTGGGAAAATATACAAATCACACTAAGGACATTGGAAAACTTGCTTTGCGATTTTAGAAGAGAAATTCAATGTCTACTTGTTTGTTAAAAACTCACAAATTGGTAATGGTGTAGCTGAAAAATGGTCTTTCAAACTTGCATCAACTTTTCATTCTTCTCTTAAGTTTTTGTTACTATCAATAATCCTGCCATTACTGTGTGTCACTATGTGCAACTGGAACGTATTTCCTTCTTTCCTTCACAGAGGTCAATATCCCCTGATAAGTGATCTTTGTTTCAATGCAGGAATCATGGTATTGTTATCTCCTGCTTCTAGCATATTTTTGAGTAGATACAACGTCCCTCTCCCTGGACATGTTCTGATATATGGACCTCATGTAAGTTCTCTGTCCTTTTGGTAACAAAATTTATGTTTCTCTTCTAATGTTCTTCTTTATACCACAATTTAATTGCTCTAGACCTAGTCAGGAATCAGGCATGCTTCTTCTTAGTTGTTGTATTATGGTGCGAGTGATACCAGTACTCTGAGGATTTTCTTAGGTGCATATCCTGTATGTTCTAAAATATGGCCCATCATCCTGTTAGTTTCGGCTGCTGTAACATACTGTATGGTATATTCTTGGGGAATAGCCTGCTACCAAACTACTGTTTTTTCCCAAATGTACTCCTTAAAGAAAAGATTAAATATGTTTACAATATTTGAGAACCATGATAGGTAATCTTCTTTTGATTTGAAATTTTTGCATTCAATTACACCCATCATTTTACATGAGCATATTTGAAAAGTATGACATCAAAGGTGCTGAGAACAAACTTTCTTCTTTATTGATTCAATGTGTTTGAAAGCAGCTATAAACTTTGTTCGGGGGTTGAGGTGTTTTAAGAGGAAAGAGAAGTGGATGCGTCTGTGTATGATTCGGTGTAGTTATCATGCTTGATGAAACATATTTCTTTGACTTGGTTGTTTGGGTGAAAAATATAATATTTCTCTGACCTGGTTGCTTGTGTATTAGGGATCTGGAAAGACCATTTTGGCTAGAGCTGTTGCAAAATCCCTCGAAGAAGATGAAGATCTCTTAGCACACATGTAATAAGTCCTTTTAAGAAATTTATGCATTCTGCTTTTTGTCTTAGCAGATCAGATTTTAATCTTTCTCGTTCCTGGTTGATCATTTTATTTATAACAGGACGGGTGCCTTTGTTAGTATATCAAATCTTTGCTGCTCCTTAATTTGATTGCAATGCCCATGCATTATGCTAATTGGGCTCCTGTCCTTGCAGAGTCTTCGTGAGCTGCTCTGAACTTTCATTAGAAAAGGCCTCAACTATTCGTCAATCACTTTCTAGCTATATAGCAGAAGCTTTGGATTGTGCTCCATCCCTTGTCATCCTTGATGATCTTGATAGTCTCGTTTCATCTTCTTCGGACTCAGAAGGATCTCAAGCTTCAACTTCTGTTGCTGCACTTACAAAGTTTCTTTCAGACATTATGGATGAATACGGGGTACTAATTGACCAAGTTTGTCCATATTTTGATTCCTAGAATGGAGTATTGTAGCTGTTAGATGCCTGCTTAGTTTAGTTCTCTCTTGTTGATATTGCATCAGGTGCATGTGTCATCATATTCTGTTTGACATCAAGATGAGTTGAAAAGACTGCTCCTCGTCATCTGTTTTCGTTTGCATTTTACTGTACAAATAATTTCATAAATAAAGAAAAGCATAAGCAGTATCCAAATGCACTATTTATGAGAAGGTATCTTATGGGATTGGGTTGGACCATATTAATGTGATATTAGGCTCCTCTATGTTATTTGATGTTATGTATTTGTGGCCAGCCTGTTTCTGCCAGCAAATATATATCGGTAAATGGAACTATCTTTTCAGTTTTGTATTGGCCCCAGCTGTTACTTATTTCTGTTTTTTTCTCACTATTACTCACCTGATCCACTGGCCAGCTAATTTGATACTTCACTGAGCAGGAGAAGAGGATGAGCTCATGTGGAATTGGTCCTCTTGCCTTTATAGCCACTGTGCAGACACTGGAGAGTATACCACAATCATTGAGCTCTTCAGGTTTGCTTCTTCTGGCACATAGAGTGCCAATGAAACAAATAGTTACTTTGTGTTACTATGTAGCACTATTCCTACATTGACTTTTTATATCTGGCTGTTATCAGGAAGGTTTGACTTTCATGTGCAACTCCCTGCACCTGGTGCCTCAGAGCGCAAGGCTATATTGAGGCATGAAATCAAGAGGCGTTCCATACATTGTTCTGATGACATCTTGCTAGATGTAGCCTCAAAATGTGATGGATATGATGCTTATGATTTGGTATTTGCCTTCACTTATGACTCAAAATGCAATAGTTGTTTAACATAGTTAACGCCTGAAATTCTACCACTTTGTCATAGGCAGAGAATATCTGTAGATCATGTTGACTAGTCCCGTGAAAAAAGCTATTAATAAAACAGAAAGTCATGTGTGCATGAGAAAATTGATTTACACTAAAACTGTATCCTAGGAATTGTTAAGTTTCATTGTAATGATTCACTAATTGAATGTCATTCTATTTTTAACTAGTGGAATTATTATTTGTGTGCTGTGTAAACCTCTTGCCATCTTTTGGGCTTTTGTACTCTTCCTAATTCTATATGCAATTTCTTTCCATCAAAGTGAAAAAGAGGATGTGATCAGTGAAAGCTCAGTTCTTTTGACAACGTACCATACACAGAATTTTAAGTTTGATGTGAAGCAGATTTGTTATTTCAGGAAACATTGGTTGATAGAACTGTTCATGCTGCCATTGGCCGATTTTTGCCTTCTCATTCTAATTTCGGGAAAGGGATACCAACTTTAACAATGGATGATTTCTCTCGAGCTATGCATGGATTCCTCCCAGTTGCCATGCGTGATATAACTAAATCTTCTCCTGAAGGAGGCCGTGCTGGTTGGGATGACGTTGGAGGCCTTAAGGATGTAAGAAATTCTATTGAAGAGGTATAATTTTCATTTCAGCTATTTAATTCACAGATTATTTTGTGGAATTTCAGGTAATGTACAATCTGGTGATTCTGTAGATTTGTTTTCTTTTCCCTTTCATATTTAACCTATAATTATTAGTTCTATGGATATGAGGATTGGAGTATTATCTTTGGTAGTAAGAAAAAGGATGTGCTTCAAGTGATGTGCCAGGTGTTTTTCTATTTATTTATTTAAAGAATTTTCCAGGGAGGACTGGGGAAACATTTAAAGGGATGTGGGTAATATAAGTGCTTTTGTTTGTGGAACTCTATTTTAATTGGAATCCTTTAGGAAAACTAGTGTAGGATGATTAGGCATGTGAAATTCTGTTGCTCCTGTCCTTCCAATATTATATGTTTCTCATGCTTAATTTCTGCATTTAATTTAACATGAACCATTTCTGGTGAATAATTTTCCTGTTAATGTTTTCCGGCATGCACTTTTTTACTGGTTCAACTAATAAAAGATAATTTCAAACTGTTTTATAACCCTGCTGTTTATGAGCATATAATTTATCTTGAATTACCAATTTTTACTTGGATTCTTTAAAAAAATTACATGCTTGGTCTGTCTCAGATATGAGTGCTTCTTTCAATTGTTTCTTATCCTTAACTTTTTGGACAACAGATGATTGAGTTCCCTTCAAAATTTCCAAATATCTTTTCCCAATCTCCTTTGAGGTTGAGGTCAAATGTTCTCTTATATGGTCCTCCTGGTTGTGGCAAGACTCACATAGTTGGCGCTGCTGCTGCTGCTTGTTCACTGCGGTTCATATCAGTGAAGGGCCCAGAGCTGTTGAACAAATACATTGGTGCTTCTGAGCAAGCTGTAAGGGCATTATCAATCATTTTCAGCTATTCTCTGTTTCTTTGACACTTTGATGATAATTTGAACCCACAGTGTTGCTTCTTTTTGGATTGTCTTGGTATTTGTGTAGTAAGGTGAATTTAGCACACCTTGAAACTCACCGAAACAGAGTGCTGTCCTCACTTCTTACCATTTTCCTTTTATTGTATAGGCAATATCACCTTTCACTATGCGTTTCCCATGCATGGGCATGGCTTTCTTGTCTAATGTTACCCTTACTTTGACCTCAGGTTCGTGATATTTTCTCAAAAGCAGCTGCTGCAGCACCATGCCTACTGTTTTTCGATGAATTTGATTCCATTGCCCCGAAAAGAGGGCATGATAATACTGGAGTAACTGATCGCGTTGTTAACCAAGTTAGTTTCTAGCTTGTTGGGTCGATTCGTGTCCCTTCCATTGTACATTTTCTGACAAAATATGTTCTTCTTTTCCGGCAGTTTCTGACTGAATTAGATGGTGTTGAAGTTTTGACGGGTGTGTTTGTGTTTGCCGCGACAAGGTTAGTATTCATTTCGCAACGGTAGACTATTCCAGTTTATACTTCCACTGTTGAATGATAAGATGCGAGAGGTTGTTGGCCTGGCATAGTGTAATTTAGTGTTGGCAAACTGTTTCTATAGTATGTAGGTACATCAATAGCCTTGTGTCAGCATGACATGATAAGTCCATATTCTAACTTACATATTTCATTAAAAAAAAGTCCCTAAAATAAGTATATCAAATTGTGCTGGTACTACGTTTTCACGAGGACTGATTCAAGCATCTGTGGTTCTTCTTCCTTTTCATTTATCAAGCAGTAGACCTGACTTACTTGATGCTGCACTGTTGAGACCTGGGCGGTTGGACCACCTTCTCTTCTGTGACTTTCCTTCTCCAACGGAGAGGCTGGACATTCTGTCAGTTCTATCTAAAAAGGTTAGTGCACTGCTCAAACGTTCTCGTTAATTGTAGGAACAAACGGGCAATCTGAACTCAATGTAATTTGTATTGGGGTAGAGTGGTTGCTCTTTGAAAGTTTAATCTAAGTATCGATGACATTGTCTTCATCGTGATAGGTCAGGATTATTATGATCAAGACTTGGATGCTGTGTTGGTACATCTGTTTGATTTTCTTATGTTTGCTCCCTACATATTTAATGCAGCTGCCAGTGGCCAATGACGTTGACTTAGATTCCGTAGCTTACATGACTGAAGGATTTAGCGGAGCTGACCTACAAGCTCTCCTCTCGGATGCACAACTTGCAGCCGTTCATGAACTTCTGGACAGTGGAGAGGGAAACGAACCTGGTAGAAAGCCTGTCATAACTGATGCTCTTCTGAGGTCTATTGCCTCCAAATCAAGGCCCTCAATTTCCGACACTGAGAAACGAAGACTCTATGGCATTTACAACCAGTTCCTGGATGCAAAAAGATCAGTTGCAGTACAGGTCACTGTTCCATTCTCTATCCAGGTTTAGTGCATATATATTATTGGTTATGTTTCACTAGATTGAGCTTAACATCTTGGTTAATTGTTCGTTTCCAGTCGAAAGATGCAAAAGGGAAAAGAGCTACACTCGCGTAACATACAACGAAAATGTTGCTGACCATGAAGTTACTAGGCGCTGGCCGGTCGTTTTTTGACGAACAACCAATAGACCCACGCCATTCAAGTTGACTCTGCAGTCGCGCGCCACTGAATTATGTAGACTGGAACTATCATTTCATGCCAATTAGATTCTTATCATGTATACAAAATTTAATCTTGAGAAATGCTATACAGTTTGAATTCTCAGCCTGAATGACATTTTCGTAAATAAATAATAGCAGTTTTGTAAATAAAATATACAAAAATGTCATTCAGGCTGAGAATTCAACCCAAAAAGCATTTCCGTATAATCTTATATATTTAGATGAAAGTTGAAATGTTGAATACTTCCGACAACCAAAACTTGCAATTATTTTTGTAATTATAACCGTTTTATCAATATTCCTTTCGCATTGGAAGCAAATTTAGCTGTCCGTGATAAATTTGAAGAAACTTGCAAAGCTTAGTGGCATCACTGACATTCAAAATTGAGATGAAGCATAGATCAGATACATGGTAGAATCAGATACTTTAACCCAGATGGAAAATATTCTTTCATTCATACCTCCAAAAAAGGTCCGTTTCCGAGAATACTTTGCCTGGACCAAAGGTAATAAAAAAAAAAGACAACAAAGCAATTGACAAGGCGGGCTGCACAGAATACAAGAGCGTGCTCTATTTATTCTTATTTCCAAAACAAAAACATTCAGTACAAAAAATCTCACAATGTACAGGACCTCCAAATTATCGTTATTCACTTGGAATTTGTCAGAAGCTACATCGTGCCCAAACATTGTTTTTGGTACCTGATTCTGCACAAAGGCACAAAGATTGGCATAAACAATATCTTTTAGTGAAGACCACATATATGGACTTGATGTACTTCCGTCCTGAACGAATCAGTTACAAATAATTATGCTGTCAATACATGCTTCACATGCCATGGGTGTATTACATCTCTGGTTCTAACAATGGTAAATTCACCACAACTGCCAAGAATAAGAAAAGTATCAAAAAGTTCTGTAATAGCTCAGAATGAAAAAAAGAAGCAGCAATAATTCAAGTTCCATGTTGCAACAATTGCAACAGCCTCACTGTTGCGTACAACGCCAAAGCAATAAAATTGTAACACACGCTTATGTCAACATTATAGAACTTATATATTCACAAATACATAATTGGAATTAACTAGTACATAATCACTTGATCTTCTTAGGAAAGTATCACACAACCCAAATACTTCAAGAATGGAAGAAAAAAACTCTCAATTCATAGAAACAATGGATACCACAGCAAGCCACAGAGAACTCACATTTTATATATATATACATCTCCATTGGGGCGTACAATACAAAAAGTCCAATATCATGAACCACAGAAATATTAAAACATTTAAGAAAAAATTGCGTTATTAATCACCTTACAAAAAGTACAATATCCAAGCAATCAAATATTGCAATGATGGCTGACCAGTGTACTGAGTTCTTCAATGTGCTGGAAGGAAATTCTTCTCCCTGACATCCTTGGAACATTATATGATTGAGCATGCGAACAATACGAACGTTAATTGCTAGCCACACCAAAGCAATCATAAGATATCGCATAAAAATCTACGATCAACATAGATAATTGGGAATGTGTGTATATCATAGAATTCCAGATTGCTAATGATGTGCTTACATGCAATTTCAAGATAATGCTTTCACTTGATCCATAGTCCAAAACGAGACCTTCAAATCCATTATTGATGTGAATTTGTAATCAATAATCATAACTACACTACAAAATACAGATGGGAAAATGGTAAAGATTTGATCGCTTTCTAAATGGTAAAGATTCAAGACCCATGATCCATTGTGCACAAACTCTAGATAACAGATTGCAAGAATGGCAGCAATTCTTCATGATACAGAGAGAGCGAAAGCATGCTACTCAAAATGATTACTATTGTTCTACCATGACAACCAACTTCCCGCAGCTAGGGGCAATCATGCAAAGTTCCATTATAATTTTGTTTTTTCCTAGTTTCTACTATCTTTTAAATGACGAATAGGATTGGATGACTTAAAAAAAAACATGTGCAAAAGAAAAATCCACGCCAATGGCAAGGGCAACTGGATATTCTCCCCTACTTTTGTTAGAAAAATAAAGTTAATCCATTATTGATGTGAATAACAACATTCATTTGTAATCAATAATCATCACTGCACTACAAAATACAAATGGGAAAATGGTAAGGATTTTATCACTCTCTAAATGGTAAAGATTCAAGACCCATGATCCATTGTGCACAAACTCTAGATAACAGATCTCAAGAATGGCAGCAATTCTTCATGATACAAAAAAAGCGAAAGCATGCTACTTAAAATGATTACTATTGTTCTACCACGACAACCAACTTCCTGCAGCTAGGGGCAATCATGCAAAATTCCATTATAATTTTGTTTTTTCCTAGCTTCTACTATCATCTTTTAAATGACAAATAGGATTGGATGACTTAAAAAAAAAACATGTGCAAAAGAAAAACCCATGCCAATGGCAAGGGCGACAAGATATTCTCCCCTACTTTTGTTAGAAAAAGAAAGTTCAAGACGGTCTTCACTACCTTCTGACTGAATTTGTATAAGAAAATGAAGTGCCAAAATAAAAAATGGAAAACCCATACCAATGGCCAGGGCAGCCAGATAAATGAAATCCTGTAGGAAATCAAGAGTGGATGTGGCCCCATACACCAAGTACAGTGGTAAACACCATCATCTTGAGACTTCTAGAAACAATATACGCAACCCTCCAACATTAGCCAAGAGATGGTCTGGTGAAGTACCAATATATTAGTCAATCTTAAAAAATAAAATGCATGTATCAATAGTAATTGGTTGATCCATTAAAAAATACAACAGTAAGACCCACAAAGAGCAAGTCTAGAAACAGGAAGCATGATGTGGTAATCCATACATTTCGCTGAAAATTACATGATATCTAGCAATATCAATGAGCATTCACATGCTAAGTCAATTCCTTAGCACTTGCAGAGAAATATGTATTTCGAAAATAAAAACAAAAAAAAACTAGACAAATGTTTCACAAGACTATTCACTAAACACAAGGAAAAGTTATGGCTCAGAATTGACATTGAAACACTATTCTCGCCTAATGTTGAATAAGGAAAAGTAGGATGAAAGTCAAAAGCTTACAATTACAAGTCTCTGGACTATACATTTTGTTCCATGGCATTTACAACAGCATCATAACAAGAATATTATAAAACATCGATGCATCAGATATGGAAAAGAAATCAAGAGACTATGTCTAAATCAGCTGACCAGTATCCTACTATTAGCAGATAAATTCCTTAGCACCATCAAATGTTCATCATCTGAAATATCGAGCTCACCGCGAAGATTTGTCAACCTTTCTTGATCTTCCCAACTCAAAGGACCCGAAGTATACAATTGCCCAACTTCAGAATAATAAGTCTGGAATTTTAACCTATGAACTCTGCACCATACATCCTCATCAGATGAATAAGAGCACTGATTTTCCACATAGTCATGTGCATTAGATGATTCAGCATCACTACAGCAATCTTCTAGATCATCATTATGTTCAGTTTTAAACCCAAAGTTAGGAGCAACCCTGCTGTTAATACTACAACTACCAACAGAAGATGCACAACTCATAGTATCAGCAGAAGATGTAGATTCTACAAGAGAACTATCACTGCTACTACCTGTAACCATTCCAGAGAACTCAGCCGGGCCATTATTAAACGAAGAATGCACATAATTCTTACCCAATGTTTTATTTGGATAAACAAATGTGTCTACCTTTTCGAAAGAAGGAGAAGCATGCACACAAATTGGTAGATGGCTACCATCTTTGTCAACCGCTCTTCTCTTATTGGAAGGATATGCTCCAAGATTATATGAAAGTGGTGATCCTCTCTTCGAGGTTATTGTGGAAACCAAAGAACGGTGTTGGATATTAGCATTTGCCTCCATCGGTTGGAAATCATCTCTAATGCGTAACTTTATTCTTCTACCCGATTCTCTTCCCTTAAGCATGCCATAATTCTCCAAACCTTGCTGTAAAAGAGAAGCAAATGATAGTTAGGTAACTAAATAAAAAGAACAAAAAAGACATCTTGGATTTATAAAACCTTAAAAAAGAGGAGACAAGATCATTATATAACCTGACATAATGCTTAATCCCCACAATGCACATAGAAGTGTAGGCAAGATGAGGAGGCATGCTTGTCAAGTATCCAAATATAATCTGTGCAAACAAATATAGGAATAGAATTGCAAATTACCTTCCCAATGACAATCCAACTGTCACCTTGCCACTGTTGTCGCGCCCTTAAGTGAGACTTATTAACATGTAACCTTTTGGACAGCCCAAGTAACCTAATCAAAAAGTTGTTCTCATCTACAACCTCCACTACTACTGCAGCTTTCCAAGACATAACATCAAAAACCTCAACAAGATCACCTTCAGCCCAATCACCCATCCCATCCACTGGAGGTGGACAGGGCCTAATTGCTTTTCTGGGCACTCTCTCCACCACTTCGTCCATTTCACTACTCATTGGAAACCATCCAAGCTTCACGTAATATGTATGGCCATTCCCAGACAATATTTCTGCACATCGCCAAGCACCTGTAACAACCTCCTTATCGCTGAATACCTCAACCTTCGTGCCCTTCTTGAATTTCACCATTCTTAAGACTAATGCAACAACTTCACCAACCTGTCATGACCAATAGAAACGTTAGTTGCTTATCGAAGTAAAAATAGATCAATTAAAATCAAGATAATAACATAAGACAGTTCTTAATCTGCCCATCTATCTATCCAAAGCACCTTTAGCATTAATACATGAGTGCATTGAGTGGGAAAGATAATAACGCACAAGAAATCTTCAATTTAACAAAGTGAGTGCATCTTCTATTTCAATTTCAGTATTTAGCAGATCTGATTATGATTATGTAAGCTGACAGGGAACCAAGAATGTGAAACAATTACAGCAGGCCATAGCTTTAGTACAATAGGAGAAAGATGTATGGTCTGTTCTAACTACACCATTAGCAAATCCCATGGATCACGAGAACAAAATTACTACAAGTGCAATAGAACATGTATTTATTGAAGCCAGATCCAGAAATCACACCTTTCAGCTAGTACAGCAGACAAAAACTGAGCCAAGAACCAACGAAAAATAAATAAACTCTCGTTAAACACAAACGATCAACAATATAAATAGATATTGACTGACACTCGCGATTATACCATAAATATGATCAATAATAGAAACAATATATAAACCCAAAATTCTATTTGATGATTAGCAAACAAGCAAACAAAGCCGAGACAGATTTATGCAACAAAAAATTGTTAAGATAAACTTGATATAAACACAAAAAAACTGTAGAAAAGATCCAAAAAAAATCTGAAATTTTTGTAAGAGTGGCTGAAAACATAATCATGCTCAAAAGGTCTACTAACGATCATTGAAAGAAACAAAATCATATATAATCTGAACATCTTATGGAGGGAGAGAAGGAGATTTGACGAACCTTTTCTGTATTTCCTCTGATCTTCTTGGATTAGATTGATTTGTGAATTAGGGTTTTCTTATTATCAATTACCCTTTTGTTAGTATTTTGAAAAGATATTTAAGTGAAGGACGTGGTGATCTAACGGTTGTTGAGGTGCATCGTGGGAGTTAAGGAGGTTGGAGTTTAACGGCTGAGATGTCTCTTTGGGGTCGGCGGAATTCCTAAGAGATGGTCAGATGGTCAAAGTCTAAAACCAAAAAAGAAAGTCACAGTGAACATTTGTTTTTCTGCCCCATATCCTCTCATCTAAAATTAATCTACTTAGAATTTTATTGGATTTTAAAAAACGGTGACTCCTTTAAAGAAAATCTAACTGAACATTACTCCAAATAATATTACTTTTTAAAAAATAATTATATTCACTTATGTTATAAAAAACGCATTTACTAAACAGTTAAGTTACTAGAGAAGAATGTGCATGTAATTAACTAAAAAAAATCACATAATATTACTTTTAGGCTTTTAGTTGTAGTCGTTAATTTTGTTTTTTTTTTTTAAACCAATTGAAATTATTTGTTAGCAAGAGGGATCGTGCACTTTTAGGTCGGCCTAAGGTTATTTAATCGGGTACTTTTTGTCTTTTAGGTCGCCCTAAGGTTATTTTCATCAGCACACTTCATTCTATCGTTGTTTCTATTATTATCAAACCCGAATTTAACAACAAATTGGAAATAAATGAATTACTAGTTCAACCGGATTTAATCGAATTGAATCATGAATCTTTTTAAACTTTTTAAACCTAGATAAGTTGAACCAGATTGAATCCCGTAGTTTTTTTTATAAAAATGAATATTTACTTATAGTTTAAACTCTCTTTAATATAAAAACCAATATTGTATGTGTAAGAGAAAAGGAAGCACTAAAGACTTGGTGTAGTCGCTGCAGACAATGCTATAAAGAGGGTGAATTCTCAGTATTTTATGTGTCTT
>NBIL01113045.1:0-10189 GCA_002752925.1 Viola pubescens var. scabriuscula | reverse complement strand
ATAAGCCTCTTCGTGCTTTTAGTATAGTATAGATAATTAATTAATTAATTAAATAAGTGGTTGAATAATAAATTTATTTAATATTTAATTTTAATAGGGTGGTAATTTTAAAAATAAAAAGTCTATTACACCCTTAAAATTTTTAATGGATTAAGACTATAATAGTAATTTAAAGGAATAAGTCTGTTCGTGCTTTTAGTATAGTATAGATAACTCTTGATTTTTTTTTTTTTGGTTAGCATGATATTTGAATTATCATATGCGGATCCCACTAACACACAATTTAGCAATTCATGTCAGTCAATAACACATCTTGAGTTTCATCAGATTATTGCAAGAATCCAGCAATATTAAACAAATCAAGAATCATCCTTCCTGACCCAGAAGATTGTGTTAGCCGAATCTAACTCCAAAAAATGAGTTTCAACATTTGCTCTACAAATGTAAAATTTCATTATGCGTATTTGGACATAAATAATATCTAGCTTCTTATATATACATATAGCTTCAAGGTTTAATTAGGGGTGTCAAGTATATACTCATACCCAAATTATACACTGATGGTTGCTGAATCCGTAAAAAATAAAAGTAATACAACTTATCACAATAGGATGAAACAATATTGTAGCAAGTGACAAGAGGATCGTTCCATAGGGATTAATCGTTAATTTCAGTTCCTTTAAATGACCAACTTTAGTAACAGTGGTAGTGGCGAATGTAATCGGGGGGTTTCGTGATAAGTAATTTAAAGGAATAAATTGCAAATAAACGTAGTACTTAGCTGGAGTATGAATGAGATCAAGTGATGAAATATTCTCAGTGAAGACTCGATCTAAGTCATAATTCTCATGTACTGATCATTGGTGCAAAGATGTTTTAAACTAGACTTAACAGGGGAGCTATAAAAGTCTGGTTCACTTAGACTTCCTACTCTCCTCCTACTCAAGTAACTTAAAGAGGCACTCTATTAAGCACCCTAACCTCCCTAACAATCCTAAGGTTCACTTATAGGATTTAACCAATTGGTTGATAAAAACAAGGGGAGACCTTCCCTAGACCTAGGGGAGAGACACCTCGCCCCTATAAGCCTAATTCTTCTATTTTCCTAATTGAGTCCTAGCTGGCCACAAATTAGTTGCCTGCAGATCCATATTAACAATGTAACTACCAAAGTTGTTAGGAAAAATAGTATTTACTCAGATTTAAGACTGAAGTTGATTAGGCTTAAATTAAATAAGAGCAAATTGACAAGAAACCTAAAAGAGAAGAAATGCGAAGTTCAATAATTAATAAAGCTCATTTAGACCTCACAATACTAGAATTTTGATTCTTAGAGTCTTCACTAGGAATGAATGATTTAGTTAGAATATGACATAATAAAATTGAATAAGGAAAGATGCATAAAATTGATTAAAATTCCGAAATAGTAAAAACAACTAAATTGCAAAAAAACAGTAATGAAGATAGAGAGCTAACTCCCTCCTAGAGAAAGTAAGGGAGCATATTTATAGTGTTCTTTCATCCTTAAAATCCTCAAAAAAATTCTAGCTTAAAAATTATAATTTGAATCTAAATTTAAATTCTAAATTACCAACCAAATCAAATCAAATAACAAATCCCCTAATCTGATTCCGTGGTTTGAATTGCAATTCAAAGCTACTGTCCATCCGCGTCTTCTACAAGCAACCGTGCGTCCTCTGTCAAGTGGCCGAAGCCCATTGTTTTGTTTCTTCAATCCCAGCTGAAATCTTGTCTTAGTGAGGAGACTCCTTGGCGGCATGTCGTTTAGCTGTTAGCGGCGTGCCGCTAACTACTGTCCTTTTGCTCTTTTGGTCCACTTCCTTGTTTTTGTTCCTTTTTCATGGCATTTCTATTCCTTTTCTTCTTCTTTGATTCTTTAACCTAGTTTCTACAAAAAGGAATAGAATACACAAAACTTCAATAGTATCATTATCTAAAAATAATGAATTAGATAATGATTTTATATCGAATTAGCGCTCAATCAAATCTCCCACACTGCCCTAATGCTTGCCCTCAAGCATTTCTATTACAAAAACAAACAAACACAAAAAATCAGAACCCCTAATTTGATGTTATTTTTTTTTTTTTTTTAGTAAAAACAACTAAATAACACCATTAGAATTACCTAGACACCTCTGTCACCAAATCCATACTAGAATATCAAGGACCAATAAATACCCTAAGCATATCTCATCAAATCGGTATCATAACAATCTAACTTATGAACTTCAAACCTTAGTGAAGAAACAGACATAACTGTTAAGTCTCAAACACACACATCTGTTAACTCTCATACAGAATTACATACAAACCATGCATTATGAACTGTACTGCATTGCAAAATTATGACAGATTTTTAATTTCTTTGGCCTTTGGCCTTTGTCAATTTCTTTTCTTTTTGCTCTGTTTTGCATACAAGTATATTTTTTTTATTAGAGCAGCGTTTGTTCTTTTTGGACACACCAACTCCCGAAATTTTCACTTTTGCTCTTTTTCATGATAGCTCATTATTCATGCATTTGGAGTGATGCAATTGTTTTGAGAATTAGGCAGTTAAATGTGTTACAGGCTCAACAAGATCTGTTTATTTCTATATTTACAGTTTAAATTCTAAGTCAGGTTGTTATAGGACTATTTGATGAGTAATGTTCTAAGTACATTAGGATATATGCCTTTTAAGCATTGATTATGTTATGCTCATTCACTCCCTAGTACTAGAGTATGGATTTGATGAAACAAGTGTCAAATTGTATTTCTAATGGTGAAGCATGTGACAGAACTTAAAATCATGGGGTCTGATTTGAAAAATAAAACACACAGCATTGCATAACTACCTAGAAACACACAGAACAAAAAGAGAAGAAAAACATCAAACACATATACACATTCAAGCATGTGAATCCTAAAAATACCTCCCCCACACTTAAAGGACACATTGTCCTCAATGTGAAAAATAATTTTAATCACATCCTACATACACACAAAAGAAAGTAAAAATAGAAAAAAAAAATGTAGGAAACACCTAGCGGTTTACGCATTAGGGGGGTGACTGGCTGCTGGGGTCGGAAGTGGGGCTGGTCGTGAAATTACGGAATTGTTTCAAGAATTATCGTTGGACTCCATTTAGTTGCCTCTGTTCTGCCAAGACATCGCAGAGTACCTCGTTGGTACATTTTTATCCATTAAAGAGAGCATGCACCCAATCTGGTTGGTGAATTGTCCGGCTTTGTGTTGTCCCCTCTGATTTTTCTTTTGCTAGCAGTGGATTTCACTTAGTTTCCTCATTCCTTTTGATGCGGTTGTTGGATGGAGGCAATGGTGTCGCTGAGGCATCTGCTCCTACACCTTCGCTCATTTTCTTCCTCTGTTTTGCTGGCTGGGAAATCACGGTAGCACTCTTTCTTTTCATTTCTTCCATATAGGTCCTCCAATCTTCATCCCATTCACTAGATTCCACTTGGAATTGAACACTATGCTCACTAGTTGTATCCTTAAGTCCTGCGTTCTCCTCCTTGATAGCTTCGTTAGACAAATGAAAACTAAGAGCGGAGAACGATTTATCGGAATGGGTGAGGGACAACTGTTGGTTTGGTGTCAGTTTAGACATTACTGCTGCAGCTCCGGCGACATTCTCCATGTCACCTTCTTCTTCATCTTCTTCCGGATCTGTTTCTGTTGAAGAAGATAGTGCCCTTGTATTATCTCCTTTCTCAACTTTACTCTCTTCAAAATGGAAGGTTTGTGTGGTCGGGATCGGCAACGCTAGTGATGGTGATTGTGGTTGTGGTTTCGCAGCTCTTTTGATGGTTGAGCAGGTAATCTTCCTTGGCAGCTGAACCACCTCCTTCTTTTTTATTGCCATTGGAGGGTACTTGGCACGGGTTAAAGATGGGGACTATTTTGGAATTGGTTTTGCAGGTGAGGGTTTGAGGAGGTAGAAGACGATGGACTTGTTGAGGGGAACGAGGCTGTTGGGTTTTTATGCAAAGAGGGAAAATAGGAAGAGTTGTATTTTGAGTGGGAGAGTGAGAGGTTTTTATGTGAGAATGGGTAAGTAGTTGTAGTCATTTGATTAATAACGATTGACATCACTTCCGCCACTAGCGGTATGTCTTTTAGCTACTGGCATTTTTCTCTCAAATCTTTTAGCTTTCCGTTCTTCATACCTGGTTCTTTCCTTTATCTTCTCCTCTTCTGCCTTTGTTAGAAAAAATTAAATTATCCATCAATCTTGCTTCAGGGGGATCACAGTTTTATTGAAAAATAAATTAGCTGAAAATTGAAAAATAAAATGCATGGGTTGCCTCCCATGTAGCGTCCCTATTTACTGTCTTGGACTCGACACTGCTTGCTTAATTTTCCAGGGGTTGATGGATTGTGAATCACTCCATAGTGTATTCTCTGAATTCTTCATAGAAAGGTTTTAGCCTCTGTCCGTTCACCTTGAAAATTCTCTTTGTCAACATATCCTGAATATCAATAGCACCATGAGGGAAAATATTAGCAACAATATAAGGGTCTGTCCATCTAGATTTGAGTTTTCCTACAAAAATCCTAAATCTAGAATTAAACAATAATATTTTTTGTCCCACAAAAAAGTCTTTGTGCTTAATGATCTTGTCATGATAGTTCTTTTCCTTGGCCTTGACAATCGTCGCGTTCTCATACGCATCGTTCCTCAATTCTTCCAATTCTTGGATTTGCAGCTTCCACTGCAAACCTGCTCCTTCTATGTTCAGGTTGTACTGCTTGATTGCCCAGTAGGCCCTGTGCTCCATCTCTACTGGCAAATGACACGACTTTTCGTAAACAAGTTTGTATGAGGTAGTTCCGATTGGAGTTTTAAAGGTTGTTCTGTAAGCCCATAAGGCATCATCTAGCCTTTGACTCCAATCCTTCCTGTCCGGGTTTACTATCTTGGCAAGGATTGATTTAATTTCCCAGTTGGAAACCTCTTCTTGACCGTTGGTTTGGGGGTGGTAAGCCATAGAGACCTTGTGGGTGATGTTGTACTTTCTGAATAGGGAATCAACTACCCTATTACAAAAGTGAGTACCTATGTCGCTTATAATGGCCCTTGGCATGCCAAACTTGTTCAAAACATTAGTCTTTAGAAAGGCAACAACAGTCTTAGCATCATCAGCCATAGTGGCTTTAGCTTCAACCCACTTGGATAAATAGTCCACCGCAAGAATTATATATTTGTTCCCATTAGACCTAAGAAAAGGACCCATAAAGTCTATTCCCCAAACATCAAAAACTTCACATGTTAAAATGTTATTTAATGGCACTTGGTTCCTAGAAGTTACATTTCCTGTCCTATAGGAGTTTGAACAATTCATGCAAAATGAATGGCTATCCTTAAATATTGAGGGCCAGTAAAAATCCAGATTCTAAAACTTTAAGAGCAGTGTGTTTCAGTCCAAAATAACCTCCACATGCATGCGAATGACAAAATTCCAGGATTGATTGTACCTCATGTTCAAGCACACAAATTCTTATTACTTGATCCTTCCCAATGTTCCACATGTATGGATCATCCCACACAAAATACCTAGGATCCCTTCTAATCTTTTCTTTCTCATGGGGAGAAAACTCACTTTGTATCTTACTTGTTGCTAAGAAGTTAGCGATTTCGGCATACCATGGTCTCTTCCCTAGGACTAGGAAAAGGCCCTCATCTGGAAATTCATCTCTAACAGGTTTTGAATCTTCCTCCTCCAAGATTCTGCTTAAATGATCTACCACCAAATTCTCCTTGCTTCTTTTATCTCTAATTTCTATGTCGAACTCTTGCAGAAGAAGAATCCACCTGATCAATCTTTGTTTCGCTTCCTTCTTTGTCAAAAGATAACGCAAAGCTGTATGATTAGAAAAGATAATCACCTTAGTTCCAAGTAAATATGATCTAAATTTATCTAAGGCAAAAATGATGGCAAACAATTATTTCTCGGTGGTTGTATAATTTTTCTGTGCTTCGTCCAGCATCCTTGAAGCGTAATAGATTACATTGGGGTCTTTTCTATCCTTCTATCCAAGAACAACTCCTACAAAAGAGTTAAAAGCATCACACATAATCTCAAATGGTAAATCCCAGTTCAGGGTTTGGATTACTGGCGCCGTGATTAATTTCTGTTTGAGCTCGTCAAAGGCGCTTCTACAGTCCTCTCCAAACTGACATTCCACGTCTTTTTGTAGCAGTTTGCACATGGGTGCAGCGATCTTTGAGAAATCTTTAATAAATCTCCTATAAAATCCTACATGACCTAGGAAATAGAACACTTCGCGCACACAGGTAGGATATGGTAAAGACTCTATTACATCTATTTTTGCTTTATCGACTTCAATGCCTTTTTGGGAAATAATGTCCTAAAACTAATCCCTGATCTACCTTGAAATGGCATTTCTCATAATTCAGAACAAGATTAGTTTCAAGACATCTTTTAAGGACTTTTTCTAGATTTTATAAGCATTCATCAAAGGAATTTCCATAAACCATGAAATCATCCATAAAAACCTCTATTCCCTTCTCAACATACTAAAAAAAAAATACTTACCATGCAACGTTGGCACGTTGCTGGTGCGTTGCAAAGTCCGAAAGGCATACGCTTGTAGGCGAACGTCCCAAAAGGACAAGTTAACGTCGTTTTATCTTGGTCATCTGAAGCAACGGGTATTTGATGGAAACCAGAATATCCATCAAGGTAGAAGTAGTGTGTCTTACGTGCAAGATGCTCCAACATCTGATCTATGAATGGAAGTGGAAAATGATCCTTCCTTGTAGCCGGTAGTAATCTATCCAAACTCACCATCCATTCTGAACTCTCGTGGGAACTAGTTGACCTTCACTGTTCTCCACCACCGTGATCCTTGTTTTCTTGGGTACAACATGTACAGGACTCACCCAAGAACTATTAGAAATGGGTTAAATTACACCCGCATCTAGGAGTTTCAGAACCTCTTTTTTTACTACTTCCATCATTGGTGGATTTAGTCTCCTTTGGGGCTGCCTAACGGTCTTGTTGTGCTCCTTAAGATGGATCTTATGTGTGCAGATGGAAAGGGATATCCTCTTAATGTCGACCATCGTCCATCCAATAGCCTCTTTGTGCTCCTTCAGTACCCTCACGAATCTTTCTGCTTCCAATTCTGTCAGCTTACTGGAAATAATTACTAGCAGGCTCTTTCCTAGGCCTAGGAAAAAGTACTTCAGGTGATATGGTGAAATTTTCAGTTCCAAATCTGGTGCCTGCAAAATTGAAGGGAGAAAAGTCTGTTGTGAGTTTCTGGCAGTTCTAAAATCTTAGGAGCATCAGTAGAGGGTTTAGAAACATCAAGTTCAAAAATAGCTTCTTTGATTCCCTCTTTGATCTTTAGATCATTCTCCATTTTTGTCATCTTTGGCTTATCAATGCTTCTGCTAAGAACATAATCCAAGGGGTTAGTAGCATTAAGCTTATAGATATCATTAATAACTGGATCAATAATGTCTAAGAAATTAACACTATGAATGTCATTGGGAAATCTCATGGCATCATACATATTAAATTTAATGATTTTGCCACTAAATTCTAACGTTAAACAACCCCCAAAGACATCGATCTTTGCCCTTGCTGTTCTTAAAAATGGTCTGCCCAGCAGTACCTCTGTGGATTTTGTTGAATGCTTATTGTCCATGTCTACAATATAAAAATTTGCAGGAAAAACAAAGTCATTCACTTCAACTAACACATCCTCGATAACACCTACAGGATAGATAATCGATCTATCCGCCAATTGAATCACAACCCTTGTCTCTCTAAGTTCCCCAATGTTCAAAGTATTAAAAACAGTTAGTGACATAACATTAATTCCAGCGCCTAAATCACATAGCGTTTTCTCTATACTTTGATCTCCAATCTTGCAAGAAAAGACAAACGTTCCTCCATCTTTGCATTTGTTGGGGAGTTTTTTCTGAAAAATAGCTGAAACGTTCTCATTCAGATTGATCCTCTCTATACCTACAAGCTTCCTTTTATTAGTACATAGTTCTTTAAGAAATTTGCCATACTTAGGTACTTGAGCAATCATATCAATTAAAGGAACATTGATAGCTACTTTTCAAAAAATATTAAGGATTGCTTTCTCTTCCCTTACCTTCCTAGTCTTGTCAGACCTTTCTAGAAAGGGTTGAGGGACTATCTGTAGCTCTTTCTAGGTAGAAGTTTTTGGGATGTCATCTGTCTAGACTGGTTTTTTCTGGCATCACTTTTGCCTCTGGTTCAAGTTCTGTTGGTAGTGGTTCTGCTTCTGAGTGGCTCTTCCCTTGGCCTAGGGCAGAGTTATTTCTATCAGGAATATCTATTCCACTCCTTAGCGTCATGGCGCTGACATTATATTTCAGATTATCAACTGTAGTCGCTGGCAATCGTCCTCCCTAATCTTGCTTGTTCACCGATAGCTGCCCTATCTGTTTTTCTAGGTTTACAATGCTAGCTTGAGTAGATTGCATAAATTGCTTTAGTGTTTCCTCAATAGGGACGCCGGTGATTTGTAGAGGCTGTTGTGGTGCTCGCAACTATGGCTAGTCTGGTGGTCTCGGTTTGAAGTGCTGCAGATTGAAGGGTTGCTGCTGTTGTGGTGCCTATTGTTGTTGGTTTTGTGGAGTGGCCTAGCTAAAATTCTAGTGATTTCTCCACCCCGGATTGTAAACATTCGAGTAAGGGTTGTTGTTGTTGTTGAACTTCCCTAGCTGCTGGTAGTATTGCATCGCCGCATTCACCTACTCTGTATTTCCTATTACCAAAATACACTCATGTGTCGCGTGCCCTTATTGGCTGCAAACTTCATAGGCTACAACTTGTTGAGGTTGAATATGAGATTGTGTTTGGCCTGCATAAATGCTCTCTACACGGTTAGAAATTTCAATCAGTTTTTATTCAATAGAGACTACCTTCATATTGCTTGTTGATGTCGCTCTTTCTCCTAAACCATTTTGATGGTAATTTTCTGCCAAAGTCTGGATGAGAGTCATTGCTTTGGTGGGAGTCAAGTCTTGCAATGCACCTCCAGCGGCTGCATCTAGCCTCTCTTTGTCCTTCAAACACATACCATCATAGAAATATTGGATGAGAGATTGTTCAGGTACCCCATGAGTAGGACAAATCTCTTGCAAATCTTTAAAACCTTGATGATACTCTCCAAAGTTCTCATCATCTCTCTACTGTATGGCCGCCAAATTCTTCCTTGCTGCACCTACTTTGCTCACTAACCAGTTCTTGTTGAGGAAGGCTAATGACATCTGGGGCCATGTTGTGATTGAGTTGTGTGGTAGACTCAAAAACCAATTCATGGCCGAATCTTCCAAGGACCATGGAAAAGCCCTGAGTTTGGCTCTCTCTATACTGACTTGTGGAGGTTTAAGAGTGTCACACTCCCAATGGAGACTTTGGAGGTGTTTCTATAGGTTTTCAGTGGAGTGGCCGTGGAATATTTTGAGGTTGTGGATTGTGTTTGGTTTAATGGACCAATCATGTTCCACTGGCTAGAAGTCAATGCAGAAGTATATGTCTTGCTCCCGCCCTTGATTCAGCTCTCGAAGAGTTCTCTCTCGTTCTAGAGCCACTAGGGATCCATTTCTGATTCTGGGGATGATGGATTTCCTCTGAGCACAGATGTGCTCTCTCCTTGACCTAGGAAAGAGTCCTCTGGGTTCAGTGCTGATTATGATGAAGAGCTTTCTTCTAGCTCTATTTCTTTCGACTAAGTTCTCTGTCTCTTGGCTTGTTTTCTATACTTGGTCTCTGTTCTCGTAATCTCTGGATTGTAAGGGATCAATTGCGAGCTAGAGGACCTGGTCATAAAATAAAGAAATAAAAATTAGTACCGTAATCCCCGGCAACAGCGCCAAAATTTGATGGTTGCCGAATCCGTCAAAAATAAAAGTAATACAACTTATCACAATGGGATGAAACAATATTGTAGCAAGTGACAAAAGGATCGTTCCACAGGGATTAATCGTTAATTTCAATTCCTTTAAATGACCAACTTTAGTAACAGTGGTAGTGACCAATGTAATGGGGGGTTTTCGTCATAAGTAATTTAAAGGAATAAATCGCAAACAAACGTAGTAATTAGTTGGAGTAGGAATGAGATCAAGTGATGAAATATTTCCAATGAAGACTCGATC
>NBIL01112952.1:0-13339 GCA_002752925.1 Viola pubescens var. scabriuscula | reverse complement strand
GATTCGATGAATTCCTTGTTTGAGGCATCAGTTACACCACACAAACAGTCACAACTCTATGACTCAGATTATTGCATTGCCAATCAGCTCCTAATCTTCAATCTATCAGATTCTGCTTCTGAGGCTACCGTTTCCTAACCTGCTAAAAAAGACTGGCTCACCGCAACGGGCATCTGTGGTAATTCTCAAAACTTGCAGTTTTAATTTCAAGAGTACTTTACGAAAAGAAGCATTATTCTTGTAATAATTCAGGGGCTTTTGCCAACAAGTATACATTAGCATTGGAATCCAATGTCCTGATTAACTGCTTGAATTAGACTTTGGCTATTGTTCTGCAGCACCCTGAGTAATGCAAATGTCTTAATGCAGGTGACGGCTTTTAGCAGGAAAAGAAGCTTCAGAAACAAACTTAAGAAAAGGAGAGGTACTTTACTATCCTGAAAGGATTTTCATCTGATTGTTTGTACTCAAATTTCAAAATAAGCTTTTATTGTAGCAAATCATTTGATCTTAGTTCGCGTGCAATTTATAGTTAATTGAGGATGTCTATCTGAGTTGTTACTGACATTTTTTTGGTCTGGTCTTTCTCAGCTTCCAGCCAATAACTAGAGATGGTCTAAGGGATACGTACGCAAAGCATATGTCCATCTGTTAGTTGCATTGTTATTTCTAATTTCACCATCACTTGTAATTGTTGGCAGAGGAACTCTCTTACATATATGTGAGCAAGTCCCTCTCATGTCACGTAATGCTTCTAAAATAATTGAATTGGGTTCCTTCTGCTCTTTTTCAGTTTGGATTGGTTCTCAACTGGTGTGGTTCGAATTTTGGGGTTTTAATTTTTTTTTGCACAGGCTAGGTCATGTCGTCAAAAAAAAAAAAATATATAGGTGGAGGTAAAAATGTTAGGAGTTATTTTTACCCAAGTATTATTGAGCTAGATCCTAAGCTAAGGCCGGTGCTCGCAAATCCAAAAGCCCAGAGGTCGTAGGTTATGAAAAAGCCCGTTATTGAAAATGAGAAAAATATAACAAAAACACACCAACGTAGAGGAAAAAGCAATTTGGCTTCGCCCGGGTTCGAACCGGAGACCTTCAGTGTGTTAGACTGACGTGATAACCAACTACACCACGAAACCATGTTGAAAGTTTCTTGAATATATTTTATAAATAATTAAATGAAACAAAACCCAAGGCCTAAACCCATCCCTTACAAACACTCTGGACTTGCAGTGGATGGAGCTGCGAAACACAAACACAAAAGGATGGGTTCGGTTGTCACTACCAGCTCAATCCGTGTTAGTCTTCTAATCCCAAAAACACCTGCTAAAACCCACCAACAATTACTCTCTAAACCCTCGCTGTGTACAGCTCAAAATGCCCATCTCAGGTTTCATCCTCTTTTCCTACCTAATCGAGGAAAAGGTTGTGTTTTTTGTCCGTGTGCACTGAATAAGGCGAAAAAGGAAGACACTTTGGCCACCGAAATGAGCGATTTTGAAGATGAATTTGATGATTTGGATGATGATGAAGATGATGGTGGTGGTGCTGTCGGGGGAGACGATGATGAAGAAGAAGAAGAGAGTCTGGTTTTGCCGTTTGGGCAGATGCAGAAGTGGCTTGAGAGCAGGCCTCGTGGATTTGGTGAGGGTAAAGTGTATGACACTAGTGTTGAGGATAAGTTGATGGAAGAATTAGAGCAGATTAGAGAGGCACAGGCTGCTAATGTTAATAACCTCAAGAGCAATCCTGTCCCGCCTGGACAACCCAAGAAGGATAGTCAAACCAAGAAAGGTATATGTTTATGGTAATTAAGTTGGCATTGCTATGATTTTGTTTTTGTTAGTTTTAAAATGATGCATTGTTGAGAAGCTGAGGGATGTACATGATAGATAGCCATAGAAACATGTTGACGTTTGCCATATTCTGAAACTCACTGTGAGGAACAAGAGAGCTCATCTTGTTCATTGCTTCCTCATGTGTTGAAAAGACCCTTACTGTGGGTCTTCTCAACTTGATATTTAGCACTGGAGAGAGGGAAATAGAATTGAAAGAGATTTCTTACTGTGGTCTTCTCAACTTGATATTTAGAGATTGATGAATGGCAGTTTTTGTTGTCTCCAACATCATATCGGTATGTAGGTAGAATCTTAGCTGTTGGTGAAAACTTGATGGGCAGCTAATCTTGAAAGGGGATAGGTTTCTTAAATCAATTTTCCCATCCAATACTCAGTTTTTCTAGAAGCATTGAGGCTTCTGCCGTTTTTGGATAGTGAAATTCTAGTTTAACCAAAAGAACAGAAATTAAAGTATAATATAATGAGCTAACTCCAATGGGTTGTAGTTGCCTGTGGCAACCCTTCATGATATCCTAGTGTACCGAACTGGTGCTCTTTGTTATGACTCATGATTTATAGCTCTTCAAAATCCTCTCATTGTATTTCTGTAACTGATTTGTGAAGAATATATTTTTGTTGAAAGCTAAAATTTTGGTTACATTTGATCGTGCATGACAAAAGGTCTTGGAATCTGCTATTTTAAAGTTTGATATTTGTTCAAGTTGCATCCAAGAACTTGAGCTTATGAGCAGTATGTGCTGTGAATTTTGCCATATTAGTTTGAATTTAACTTTGCAACTGTGGGGTCTTTATGCAGCACCTGAAGTGGTACCTGATGGACTCCGTGTGCGGGTAGTCAACCTTCCAAAGAAAAAAAATGTACACAGAGATCTTAAATCAGCATTTAAAGAAGTTCGCGGTATTATTAATATAATACCTGCTGTTTCTGGAAACAAGAAGACGAAGGACCCTATTTGTAAGGGTTTTGCTTTTGTTGATTTCAAGTCCAAGGAGGATGCTGCTAGGTATGTATACATAAATTTTGGCCTAAATATCCAAAACCTGAAGCTGCTGTTTAGTTTTTTTCCATGATGTCTTCTCCTTTATGACGAACCAATAATGAGTATGATTTCTGTTCTTGGTCTTGATGCTAGTGGCGAAACTTTAACCCTTTGTAAACAACAATGAGTGTTGACATTGAAAAATGTTGGTTGATGCATGTGATTCTGCGAACCTCATAGTAAGAGTAAGAAAAATGAAATATACAATTTAGAGGTTAGAGGTCAAGTTGCAAACCTCAGATCAACTTCCATCTTGTTTTGTTTAGGGTAAATGATAAACTGCCTCTCTTTTCCTCAATGTTCTACAGTCGTTGAAGAATGTAATGTAACCCTGTAATTTTTTAGAATTTAGTTCTTCCAGCAAATTATACCAAAAAAGTAGGTGATTTATGTGATGTCCCTTTCTGTAGGACATTTCATCTCATTGATTTTTGACCATGTTATAAAATTCTGATTTAAGATTTCTAATTTTTCTTTTTACCTTCCATGTCAGGTTTGTGCATCAGTTTTCGAGGCAAAGTGTAGCATTTGGTAAGATCCAAAAACAGATAAGATGTGAGATTTCAAGTACAGAATGTTCTAGTTCATCTGGTGATGTATCAAAAGGAAGTATCAAGTCTGCTCCACTGCTGATAATTCCTGACGTAGAAGGAGACTTGGATACCGAACTTGATACGGCTGACTCTTCCTTTGAAGGAAATATTTCCGACGCAGCCGATGATGACCTAGATGATGATATCATTGAATTGAAGTTGGAAGATGAAACAAAGGATATCGAATCTCTCAGCACATCCGAGTTGAATGGTTATGATGGCAGTGCAGAACCAAGTGAGAGACCTGCAGCTAGTTCGTTGCCTTTAAAGAAGCAAGGGAAGCATGGGGCTTCTAAGAAAAAGATAAATGCCAAAGTAAAAGGAGGCAAAGCTGCGAAACTGGATGTCCCAGGATCTGCAAAGAGGTGATTTGCTGCACTTAGCTATCTATCTGCTGGTGACTTTTATTTTCTGTTTCCATTTTTACTTCTTTGCTTAATCATTTTAATACTGGTGCAGGCTAAGAGTCAAGGAGAAGGCATTGCTAACAGATGTGTTCACTAAATATGGATCAAAAATCCCTTTGGCTTCAGGAAAAGAGAGCTGATTTCTAATACTTTTGTGATCATTTAACAGCAATCTATCCAAATGGAATATGGGCTTGTGCGTAACTTGTACAGTCTCATTGTTGCAATTTTGTAATCCAAAATGATCACTTTATAATCCATCAGGAGCATGTAATATCTGAGGTCAATGAATGTTTTCAAGTTCATTTCATTTGCAAAAGGAACTTTTCCAGTCGCTCTTTCTCTACACAACATAATTCTGCTTTGAAAATGAAAGGAAAAGACTCGGGTTGGTATGGTTGAGCTGAGCCCTACCACCCCTTAATCTGCAGATCCAAAACAAAGAATGCCTAAATTTAAACTACGGATCTAATGAATTTGCGTGTATAGGCAATTAGGCATGTCTGCAACACCATGAATAGACTGGCTGTCATGCATAAATGTGGAGATGTGGCGAGCGAGCCCTGTAAAATGCAACTGCAGCTACTATGTGGATTGATCCCAAGACTCAAGTCTTTAGAAGAGTTTTCAGCACAGAGGAGTTCAAAGGATGACTGCATCAGGTGTTTTCTAATGTAGCCGAAAACAGCATACTATAACCATTCCTCTTCAATTTCGCCATCTGCAGCGGAAGAAGTCCCTTGAATATTACAGATTCAATTGAAAAGTTAAAATTAGGTTAGGCTGAATAAAACCTGAAATCTTACCATCAAGCTTGACAGCCAGGTTAGCTTGGGCATCAGCATCAGAATTCAACGCCTTTGAAACATTTAATCCGTTAGAATATAATAAAGGCCAACAAAGCTCAAGAAAGCAGCAATACAAATTCACAACTCGATTCGTGCTTGTGCACTCATAACTCGAGAACTTGGGTGCATGTGAAAATTCTCAAATTCTTTCAGTTTAGTAGGAAAATCTTTTTTCACACCAATTCTGCTAATTCGTAAATAAACTTCATTTCATTTAAAACCTCAACTACAGGGAGGCTAAGTCCTAGCTACATCCCTGCAAAAACCTTTTACTTCACAAGAAGATGGCGACAGGCCAGCAAATTAATGAGTTCCTGTAAAAGCCACATCATCGTGGAATACAGGTCAACCACAGTGAATCATGCCAAGGTTGCCCCGTCAACGATTGGACAACTGTACCAACCTGTTCTCAATCAGGTTTGAGGAATAAAAGGTAGTATGGTATAACTGGATCAGTAACCTGAACAATTCTCAGTTAACCCAGTTGTAGGTTATCTGCTTTTGGTTATAAAACATTGATTCAACCACAAAGCACAGCTGACAAGGCTACAGGTTAAAGGTCCTTCAGAATAGGTTGTGTTCACACCAACTTGTAATATCAAAAAAAATAAAAAAGAAGTACAAGCATAGTAAACTGCACTAACCCGTAGAACATGACTGATCTCAAAAGACAAAAAATCATCTTTCAGTATGTTGGCTTGCTTGTGCAACACGGACATGCTCTCGTGTCTTGCTCTCCACAAACCCTGAACCTGTTTCAAATAAAATTTTCCATGTGAAAAGAAATGAATTGAGTCCCATCAAAAGAAAAGTAGAACCTTGTCCACACGGACCCTACTGTTTGAACACATTAGAGCCAAAAATAGTTGAATCAAGTTCTAAGAAGCTTGACTCCAGTTTGATAGATGAAATGGTGGGTTTCAAGCTAGTAAATCTTGCGTCGAGCTTAGCAGTCCTAGACCAGCTTTTAGGAACAATTCACAAAGGGATGCCATTGAATAGAATGACTATACTTGAAAATAGATCGATAAAACAAAGTCAATCTAACCTGATTACAAACAAGTTTGGAGTCCCCTCTAACACGTATTTTCTTATAACCTTCTTTAAGAGCATACTTTAGCCCTAATATGAGGGCTCGGTACTCAGCTGCATTATTGGTTGCTGTACCCAGTCCTTCCCTTAATCTGCAGATCTGTACAACAAGGTATTAATCTTGAAGCACAAGAGACAGTAGATAAGAAAAAAGAGAGAAGATATACCACGCTTCCATATTCATTTTTCAGTACAGCTCCTGCTCCTGCTGGTCCAGGATTTCCCTTTGAAGCACCATCAAACTCAAGAGTACAGGAGCTCTGTCACAAAAGATAGTCATGCCACAAATTTAGAATAACATATATGGATTGAACATATTAAGATGAAGAAAAGGTGTGGAAGCAAATCCATCAATTCCTATTGTCAAAAAATAGAGAGAGATGTAGCTAATAGTGTATGGATAATTTTGCATCCACGAGCAACATCCACGTACACTATCTTTATTATCCAGTTTGGTATGCTTTCCGAAGTTATCATCTAAAACAGATCCTAATCCAACCAATTCCTGCATACCAATAGAAGCGCATTAGACGAGTTTGCTTCCTAACCAGATGAAAACAAGTGCCAAATAAAGAACAGAAACAGACTTGAACTTTATTAGCATACCATTGTTTTTGATCCCGGATATTCATCTGTAACTGATATCCTCTCTGTCACATCCTCAGCGCACATCTCACTTTTGGGTTCCTGCAAAAAGAGTTCAGTAAGTTTAAAGTCCTGTGGTATCTATCACAAATCTCAAACTGCTTCTAGCAGTGTAGGTTAGAAATATCCAATATACTGCTGAAAATTAACTAAATAGATTTTTTTAGCATGTATATGATTGTTCATAGCGACCTTGATTTCAGATTTTCTTTAGAACACTGCAATGACTTTTAGCACTGAAGGTTTTCAATTAAGTCAAGAAATTATTGAATGGAAATAGCTAATAAATGTTGAAAAGTAGAGGAATAAAAAAGATAACTACCATTTTAAGGCTTTAAGGAGGTTCTCAAAAGCAGTCACTTAGTATTATTTGCAAGCTTGTAGCTGTTCCTACCATCGATCTAACTACACTGAATAATTCTGTTTCAAAGAAGATGAGAATGAATATAGAAAGACCCAAACTTAGAGTCAGTAATCTATCATGTTTGGATTACACTTGAGTGATGTTTCCATTCTCTTTTATGTTTATTCTTCACTATTCTTCTACAGGATGATATCACTTCTCTTTCTCCTGAATTCTGAATGCTTTAATTAACTAATAAATGCCACTACAAATTGAACCTCAATATCTCAATTACAAATTTAACATGATCTGATACTCACCTGAATAGGGCAAGGTGCAAGGTTGCCAAAGAGGTCATCTTTTAAATCTGCAGCTCTGATAGTATATAGAGCATTCTGAAGCCCATGGGAAACGAGATACTCCTTAGATTCCTTCGACAAAAAGTTCCCTTTATACACACTGACAGGAGTGTCACACACCTGAAACGATTTCAAAAAGCAAAACATATTTAAAGCCTGCTCCAAGGCAACACCATATAAAACTGCATCAGCATCTCCTACAATTCCTAAACTTGCTACTCAGCCTAAGTCCTGGAAAAGAAACAAGTAATACAGACAAAGCACTCTAAAATTTAAGATGGGTGCGATCATTTCAAGTCCATCCACACACAGCAAGCTGAGCATTTTAATCTCAAGTGGAAATGAAATTTGTGCATTTCTAATTATCACAATTTGTATACCCAATTGAGTAATATCTACTACTATCATCTCAAACTGTAAACAGAAAACCAGATAAAAGTAAAAGCAACTGGGTCGAAAGAGGATTACCGATGATCCAACTTGAGCTAGGCAATCACTGAAATTCTTATACACCCCAACAACATCCCCTTTCCGTACTACAAAGAAAGAATCCTTCTCTTGCTCCACAACATTTGCTTTCTCCACCTCCGCCTTGCTCTTGCGCAAAGCTTTTACACTCGTCGATCTTTTGGAGGAGTAGCATTGCACGCGAAATCTGGCTAAGAGAAACTCCAAATCAACTGTTTTACCACCGGACCCAAAACTTGCTTGGCATACCCGATTAGAATAACAGGACTGATGCGAAGTATTACTCGCAATGAATTGGGTGGCCCTCCTTCCAAAGATGGCCGCAGTATATGACGACACGCGCGATAAGCAGCTCATTTACAATGTGTTTGGACCAAGATTATTGGAGGAACTTGTAATCAGAAGTGGGGGAGACCACGACGGAGCTCGTTTTTTCCCTCCCTGCTAAATACGCCGGACGCCGGACGCCGGACGCCGGAGTTGGATTTGTGGGGGGAGAGTGGAGTGAGCGCAGGGTTTTGGGCGGGTTTTGTCATGTTACCCCTGCCTCTGAGAAATTATAGGGTGTAGCGGTGATTGTTGTTTCATGTTCTCCTCCTTCGAAACGACATGTCGTCTCGGTGGTAGTTCGCCACGTCATTCCTACGTATAAGACATGTCGTTTACTGTTAACGTTTGAAAAAATTCCCTTTTACCGGCTTGGAGTGGAGACCAAGAAAAGGCGACAGTACAAATCAATCCGCATTTCGTCTCAGTTCCGGTTTTTCTTCAAACACGAAACGAACATGATCGAAGCTTGCGGAATCAGTCACTGATCTAAAATGATGAGAGCAATTCCTAAATTGGTGAGGTTGCGGTCTGCTTCGTCGCCTCTAAAGCCTCGCTTCTTTTCACCAATATCCTCCTCCCCTCCTCGTCTTCCTCCACCTAATTCACTAACCGGCGTCGTTTCAGCTTCGGAAGCTGCGGCTGATGTTGCTGATATAGCTGGAGATGAGGAGCTGCTTTACCCGCCCTCGGCTGTTGCTGCTTCCACGGTCAAGCCTGTAACAATGCCCACTCTGCTTGAGCCAGGTGTCGTCGTCTACGACGGCGTCTGCCATCTCTGCCACAACGGTACTCCCTACTTACTGGAACTACCCACTATGCCCTTTTTAAAGTTTATTTTGGTTATTTGATCGAAAATGCTTCGGATCTTATAGGTTAGGCAAGAAATTTATGCTCTATTGTGTTAAATTTTACTAAAGTGAGAAAGCTTGGGGTTTGCTGGGTAGACATTTCACCTTATCTTGAGTCTATTGATGGTAATAATGCAATTTTGTAGCCTTATTATCTTATTTTGGCCAAAAGGAAGCTCTCACAGGATTCACATTGGTGCCAATTTCCATTCAAAATGAACCTAAATGATATTTAACTGTAGGGTTTCAATCAAGTTATTCGCGTTTTGTCTGTTTGTGGATTCGATAAGTTTAGACATTTCACGGTACCATAATCCCACTCACAGCTTTGCTTGGATCTGTGCAATGGAGTCAATATTTTAGCAGCTGTTGATGCTTGGGTGGAGACGTTCTGAATTAGCCTCATATGATTTTAGTAGCTCTTGTCTCTCTAATAACTGCTTCCAGTTTTAACAATTTGTTGGAGGATAACTTTAATGTTTTATATCTGTGATCCTAATTAATTTTTTCCTTGCTCTCATACCTTATATTTTACAGGGGTGAAGTGGGTGATTAGAGCAGACAAGCATAAGAAGATCAAGTTCTGTTGCCTTCAGTCTAAGGCTGCTGAGCCATACTTAAGTTTGTGTGGTCTTGACCGAGAGGATGTGCTTCGTCGCTTTCTATTTGTTGAAGGACCAGGAGTGTACCACCAAGCATCCACTGGTTAGTCCTCTTAGACCATTAGCTATTCCTGTGATTTATGTGTTTGTTCTTGATATAAAGACATAACGTGTAACACTAGGTAGATAAATGTTTTTGGGTTCCAATATATATTTTATTCTTTTCATGAGCTTTTCATGGAAACTGAAGCTTAGTGGTTTCATTGCTAAGTTCCAATGAGTAATAGTAGCACTGTTAACCTGTTGATTGCGCTTGGGTGGTTGGACAAAATGAAAATGTTCTGTTTTACTAGAGAGGACAACTTGTATGGTACAGAACCAACTTTGTCATTGTGCAACAGATTAAATGTTTTGCTCAAATTAGGCCCATAATGCTTGGAGGAATCCGGGATAACTCCCGGAATATCCATGTTTGGGCTATGCAGTTCAGTCACCATCAGAAGAAGTACTGAACTTGTCAATCAGAAGAGTTACAATGCCAAAAAGGAAGCTCTCTAATGACCAATCAGTAGTATAGTTTTTTTTAGACTGATAGAAATGACTTTAATGGTTCCCTTCTCCTTTTATTTGTTTGAAAAACTGACATATGCCAAGTAGTCCCAAGATGGATTCATTTGGTAGGGGATTCCCTTTGAAGAAATGTTACGCCCTTATATCAGTCAAAACTTTATATTTGTACATAGTCATGATAGGGTGAGATTCTTCCTCTACTTCTTTCCTTTTCTAGTTTCCTAAACATTTTTCTGTTGGCGACAAATGCTTAAGTCTTGATTCTTCTCTTATGTGACCTTGCAGCTGCACTAAAAGTTGTGTCACATCTACCACTGCCTTATTCTGCTCTGAGTGCATTCTTGATAGTTCCAACTCCGCTGAGGGATGCTGTCTACGACTATGTTGCCAACCACCGCTACGACTGGTTTGGGAAAGCTGATGAATGCTTGGTTTTGAAAGAGAAAGAGCTACTTGACCGTTTCATAGATAGCGATGAGATGATGGATAGGAGTTAGTTTGGTAATCAGCACTCTCAGATGTCCCTATTAGCCAGAATTTAATGAGTTGTTTTGTTGACATGCATCCAACTAAAGTGTAGAGGAACGGTTGCTAACCCAAAGTAGTAGGAGCAGAGCAGCTAAGGCTTAGCCAAGCTTTTAAATAGAATTAAACTGTCTTCATATATCATTTACAGCTGACACTAATTTGCCTCGTTCTGTTTACATTGAATTACAATTTTCAAATTCAATTTCATTTGATACTATTAAATCCAATTTCATAATTCATACTATTCAGTGGGTGTGATATTCGATTTTTAATTTTTAACTTAGGTGAACAGTCATAAGTTTGAAACTAATATTGTGGGGGATAGCTCAAAGAGCAAAACCCCTCCAAAAATAAGCGAATGCCACTATTAGCGACGCGCACACGGTATCCTTTAGTAAAAGGCGAAAGAATAGTTCGCTATGTGCTCGACGCACGGCTGCGTGGGTCAGACTGATTGAGTCCGGCCTCTTTATATAAGCTTCCACCTACGCGCAACTTTTATATTTGAGCGATGTGGTATTACATTTCATACCTTCATACATTAAAACCCATCGCCAACACAAAAGTGGATGGCCCAGGCCCAGGTCATAAGCCCATCCTAGCGAAAGTAGCAATGTTCTCGAAAGTAGCAATGTTCTTTCTTTTTTCCTCAAATGCGAAATCCCTACCCTAGAGCAGTGAGACTGTGAGAGTGTAGCTCAATTTCTGAATTCGCCAGTCTCCATGCATGCCGATACTGATAAAAGGCAAAACACCGAAGGTGAAATATATACTATTGGTAGTACACGAAAATGGAGGAGTATCGGTATTGCTCCTTCCTGCCCTTCTTGTTTTGCTGACTCTACTTCCCTCAATGGATTAATCCATTGGGTTGATCGAGATAGTTATCAGTTTGTTTATTTTGACTTCGAGCGTGAGCAGTTTCGTTCGCTTCCCTCGCGTTATGAGTTTGATGGGACAGCATTTTGAGTTTGTGAAATTGGGAGTGCTGAATGGGTGCTTCTGGGCGTCTATTTATTCCCATAGCCATCCTAGTGTGAAAGATTTGGGTCATGAAAGAGTATGGTGTGAAGGAATCCTGGACCAAAATGTTCTCCATTCACAACTTGTTCGAGACATGAACTGTTATTTTTGTTGAACAATGAAAAAATGTTGATTTGGCACTATGAAGGGAAAGGTGTGGTTTGTTATGATGGAAAAAGTGATCGGGTTTGTGACACGAATATAATTCAGGCTGAAAAAGCTCGTAGAGGAACTACCTACAATCCTTGCTTTGTTAAGGTGGTATCTACATAAGTCTCTGTGGCCAAAGGTTTGTTGCCAGCTTAAAACAAATGGATTTTATACGCTGAGAAGTACAGTAGGTAGTGAGATTGAAAGATGAAACTGATATTGTGGGGGCTCGCTCAAAGAGCAGAACCCCTCCAAAAATAAGCGTATGCCGCTATTTGCGACGCGCACACGGTATTCTTTAGTAAAAGGCGAAAGAATAGTTCGCTATGTGCTCGACGCACGGCTGCGTGCTTTAAATCAGAGGAGTGCAGCCTCATTATATAGGAGCCCACCTCCGCGCAGCTTTTATATCTGACCGATGTGGTATTGCATTTGAGCTACTTATGTATTTGAGCAAAGTTGATATAGCTATCTCTGAGATTTTAATGTGTTACTTGCTATTATCTATATTCTTACATGGACTGACTTACCAATTTGTTTTGTTACATTGGAACCAAAAGGAGTAATTTAAGTTATAATTTTCAAGCAGAGACCATATCTATTTCCAGGTATTATGAAATCTGAACAGATTCATCATGCTACATTGAGCAAATTAACAATACATCTCCAAAACTTTGAATGGATAAGCAAGCCGAAAAAAACATCAACAAATTCAAGATGTTGCTTATAATCTTACAAGGAACAATGTTGGAATCCAGTTTCATGGTAAAAATACAGATGTAAACTTCTCTCCCTGGTCACAAATCAGCATTCGTTCAAAGGATGCTAAGATTTCACACACTTCCATCATCACTGTAGAAATCTAAAAGTATCTTTTGTTCTACCAGAAAACTCACAATAAGCACAGAACTCCTCGTCAACCTTCCGAACTCTATAGTCCCTTCAATAAGAGCAAAATGGGACCTATAATTTGATAATATCTGGGAGCTGAAATATTAGTTACCATCACTACTATTCCATTCTTTCCAGTCCTTGTCGACATGATCTGTTGCCCATTTTATTGCTGCTCGTGCAGCTTGAGGCCCGCCAGGCAACCCTCGCTCTTCGAGAGCATCAGCCATGTCGATGAAAGGTAACACCAAGAGTGTTCCTGGACCACCATAATGAGTGTGCAAGAAGGTATCGAATATCTGAAAAGAGAATATCAAAGTTGACATAGTTTAGAGCCTATGCTAAATGAATCACTAGAGAAAACATGGTTTAGTAACTGCATTAACGTATGCAACAACCATCAATGAACACTAAAATAAAAATTAGTTCTTTTTTTTTTGGAACAAAAATAGCATGTATATATGTTGAAACAGTATGTGAACAGCTGAGGCTTATTGCCAGCAATCTTCAGTAGAGCAAATCATTAAGCATATGAATCATTCCAATTTAAATTTCAAACGCAAATCAATCATGGAATAAAATGTTGTTACAAATAACAAAATTACACGCTATGAATAATCCACTATATGAATGCCAAAAAATATACAAGTGGATGGATGCACACATAAGATCTCGGCGATAACCTTAATTCCTTATTTGCTGCGGGATGTTCATGAAGCATCTTGCAGTTATACTGACCAGACC
>NBIL01112890.1:0-14142 GCA_002752925.1 Viola pubescens var. scabriuscula | reverse complement strand
TGTACCAAATTAATTATAATGGCACCATGGTAATTAGAGTTAATCGGTACGAGAAATCTTGCTCAAAATTGATAAAAATTCGAACGAAAAATACCGAAATGTGAAATAAAATAAAATAAAATAAATGATACGAAAGCTTCTCGTTCATGCGTTCAATGTTCTGCAAAAACAAGAAAGGTCTTTCTGAATCACATGAACGAGAAGCTAAGCAGAAAGTTGACGAGTGGGGAATACAAATGATGCTGCCCAGGGTCGTACTGGGGACCTTCAGTGTGTAAAACTGACGTGATAACCCCTACACCACAGCACCTGCACCTGGTGGAATTAAGTATTAATGAGTTAATTAAAATCATTTTTAACTTTTAAACATAATAGTAGAAATTACAAATAAGAAACCCGACGACGGGAGTCAGGTGTCGTTTCGAGTAATAGATGTTGGTGTCTGCTTCCGCTCTGCAAACCTTCCGTCTTTCTCTCATGGCTTCCAAACCCAAATCACATCATCTCCTTCACGGTAATTGCTACTTCTTGCCGCTTTGCCTTTCCTTTTTCCGTTCTATTTTTCATTTTATATTCTCTTCATGAGTTTCACTTCCATCACTCATTCAAATCCGACCCATTTCAACAACAAACCAGTTGCAGGGGCCGCCTTGGAGGAGGGCGCTTCCAAGAGGGCAAGGACAGTGAGCACAGATGCCTCCTCCACCTCCGCCATCAAGGACGCGTTTGGCAAATATACTGATTATCTCAATAACCTCGTTAGTACTCTCACTTCCCTTTCTGTTTTGCAAATTCGAGGGGCTTTCTGCATATTTTGTGCTAATTTTCTGCTAATTTGGAACAATGCCATATCAATTCAGTCTTGCTGAACTGAAAATTTACAGAAGAGTTATATTTTGTTGTTCTAGCACGTACTAAATTGTATTGGGTGCAACACATCGACAGAAGTAGATAGCGTTAGAATAAGTTCTAGTTGGGGTATATTCAAATGGCCACCATACAAAGAAAAAGTATGATTTGTTGATATATCGATGTGAACCATGGCTTGTCTTTTGGTGTTTTGCCTTAAACATTTAGTTTTATTGCTAAGAACTTTGTTCCTGTTTATTAATATGTTTTCTCATACCAACTTGCATGTAGAATGAAAAGCGGGAAAGAGTAGTTAAAGCAAGTCGCGACATCACCATGAACAGCAAGAAGGTCATTTTTCAAGTTCACAGGTGGCAAATCTCGTTTTACTTCCAATGTCATTTCTTGTTTGTTGTTTATGGTGCACCTAGCCACTTCTCTTATGTGGGAATGGATATGTTTTCTACTAGGTTGGTTGCTCTTAAAACAAACTTGATTTGGAATCAAATGTTATCCTGGCACAATGAATTCCATACAGGTGGTAACATATAGATAATTTGGGCTACATTAACATAACACGGTATATCACTTTAGCAATTTAGCTTCCTGAATTTTGGTGCGCTGACTTCCATGTATTTACAGAATCAGTAAATACAACAAAGAGGAAGTCCTTGACAAGGCAGAAAAGGACTTAGCAGCTGTCACAAATCAGCACATGTCCCGGCTCGTGAAAGAATTACAGGGCACTGACTTTTGGAAGTTAAGACGGGCATACTCTCCTGGGGTTGGTACCTTTCTCTTTCACTCTAAAAGCTGCAACCACTCTTCTAAGTTGGCTGATCTATGCTTGGGGCCTTTGCAGGTGCAGGAGTATGTTGAAGCTGCGACATTCTGTAAATTCTGCAGAACTGGGACTCTTTTGAATCTAGAGGAAATAAATGCTACATTGTTACCTCTAAGTGATCCATCTATTGATCCTTTGCAGATAAATGTCCTTGACTATATATTGGGGGTAATTACCTGAATTTTATTCTAATTTCCATCTAGCTCAATGATAGTAGCTCTTAGCTCCGCAAACGGTGCTATGGTGCGGCAGGACAGCAATTCAAGTATGGATGATATCATGGTCAACCTGTCCCTTGGATTCTGCCTAGATGTAGCAAATGTCCATTTGATTGATCCTTTTCAGCTAATACTAATGTTGCAAGTAGAGCAAGTGCACTGACTTATAAGTGTGGCCATGCTGCATGAACAATGGTCCATACTTTTTGAGGAACAATAATGCATGGTGTGTGGCATGTACATGTGTGTATTGTAAGAGCTTCTCAGTTTGCTTGTACAGCTTGCAGATTTGACAGGAGAGCTGATGAGGTTGGCAATCGGTCGTATATCAGATGGTGAGCTTGAATTTGCTAAGAGGATATGCAGGTTTGCTCGTGATATCTACAGGGAGCTGACTCTTATTGTTCCGAAAATGGATGACAGTTCTGACATGAAAACAAAAATGGATGTGATGCTCCAAAGCGTTGTCAAAATAGAGAATGGTATGTGATTGGATGGTAGTATAACTTGTTTGGCACATTCCAATGACATGATAAATAGAACATATGAAAGGACTTTTGTAGATTGGAAGCAATCATAGAAAATATTATTTGAGCACTTTAACAATGATATACATCTGCCTGCATGCTTGCATGTCTCGTTCTCCCTGATGTTAATGGCTATTTTCCATCTCTGTTTCTTCTGCTGTTGGCTTCCCTACTGTAATGAGTCATGCTTGATATCCAAAACTTGGTATTTAGGCTTAAAATGTTTTGTAAATTCCCTCGTTAGACCAAGGAAGGGATATGGATTCCACATCCGTATGTTTTCCTTCCATTTTGCTTCTTATCTTTCTCACCATATGGGCCACATTTGCTTCTAGCATCATTGAAAGTCAGTGTTTGTTGTGACCCATGTGGGAAAACCTAGTTTTATGTCCTAAAAACTGAAACAATGTTATGCAAGTATGCATACATTTTCTTTTTATTATTACTGCTTTGACACAATTCATTAGAAACAGCAGTTTGTAGTTGCCTTTTTTGTGCACTCAATAAGGGAAATGTCCTTAAAATTCGAGAGAATAGAACTATCAAACATTTCATAATGGTGCTAGAGTCAGCAGCTACCGGGGAACTTTTTCCCTCATAACATAAACTAGTGCTGCAGTGTTGACTGGTTCTCTCGCTATACTGTAGTTATATTTGCATCTGCACTTGGAAATGTGGTATATATCCGTTTTTAAACTGCAGTTCTACTGATTTTGTCTTCGATGCAGCTTGCTTTAGTGTTCATGTGAGGGGATCAGAGTATATGCCAATGCTTGGATCCAGTGAGCCAAGTTCCTTTTTGTTGGGGGTTTCAGACATTGATTTATGAAGTAACGCCTCTCTGCTTAGAGCTTTCTTTTTAATTCACATGATTTATTGGTGGATTTTATGCTAACTTCTCTCTCCCTTTTCTTCTCTTCTGCTGCAGGATATGAATATTATCCCCATCTGGAGGCTATTTGAAGAGGCTGGTTTTCCTGATTTTCAGATGGTAATCATTTCGCGTCGCACATAAAAAACTGCTTTTGTCCTCATGAACTCGTCTCCTGAACAGCAGCTTACCTTAGCTCATCTGCTGTTAACTGCTGCATGTTTTGTTAGATACAGGAGTAGAAATATTGTGCTGAGTAAAGGGCTTTCGGATTTTCTCTGTAGGGCTTACTTCTAGGTTTCTTGTGCTAATCTACTGACGTAATAATGTTTTGTGCTTGGTCAGGCCCAGCCTTGGGTTATTGGGCTGGCCACATTGTGTGGATTGGCACTGTATCTTTGATTAAGGATATGCTTTAGGTAGTAGGATTATTAGTTTCACAATCAAGAATTAGTACTATTGTTGCAGGGTTTTAGTGAAACAGAAACACTCTAGGTTATCTTTTCGGTCTTCTCGAGTGTTCTATCTACTCTTCTGGAAGGAGACTAATCCTGTTGGAGCACGATCGTGACCTACTGTGACTTTCAGTCGTTTTTTTTACCTCGTTACGGAACAATAAATGAGAAACTGAGTTTAGGTATTTGATGGAATAAAAAAAAACAGCAGGAAAAGAAAGGAAGATGGCCTGTGCTGGTCTTTTTCAGTTTTTTACACCCAAAAAATTGCATTAGGTCGATAGACAAGTCCCTTTTGGACGGCCTTATTACATGCACATTGTTCCCTGATTCATGTTTAAACAGGTCTGCTGCTAAATTCCAAATTAGACAGATTGATTATTTTAGAGTAAATTGCATAAAATAAAACAAAAAATTTATAATTTTATAAAATGTCTCAGTTAACCTCTTACACCTTACCTTCCGGCGTCTTGCATTGAGTATCATGGCCGGAAGGCCGCCCAGAGCCAGTCAAATGAGAAACTGGCGTCCGCTCCACCATCATTTCCCAAATTATCACCTAGCTAGCAACCGTTTTGGCCTAACTAATTAATTGATCAAGTAAATGGTGTATGGGTTGAAAACATGAAAGTGATAGTCCTAATCACACCCATGTGGGCCATGTCCCCTAGTAAATAAATATCTGAATTAATTTCATCCTAAAAAAGGTTGGATTTGCTTATGAGAATTTTTTTAAAAAAAAGCCAGAAATTTGATGCATATAGTAGCAATAAGGGACAACGAGTATATGTATGCTAAATTTGTCTAGTATAAAAAATTAGGACCGAGCCAGAATTTTTTTCTTAAGGTGACACGTCAATATGCAAAAAATATTATATATAGTTTAGAATAGAATTAAACATATATATATATATATATATATAATAATTTTTATCTATTTAACAAAATAGTTAATAATTATACATGTGTATTAATATTTTGACTGTCAACTTTTAAATAATAATTTTAATTTTAATTTGATCTAAATACGAAATTTTAATTTTCCAATAAATTCTAATAGTACAAAATAGGATGGGGCTATTAGCACTCCCACTGGTCTATTAACACTCCTCATATTTTATCTATATACAAAAACACCCTTATTGTATTATTAAAAATAAAAGAACATGGAACATAGGCTTTTTTTTGTTAGAGCCGCCCAAATCACAAAAGCCGTTGATGAAAAAGTAGCTAGCAGGAACATAGGCTTTTTTTTGTTAGCCAATTATTTTTTAATTAGTTTTTCAATTATTGTAATAATAAGGGAAGTTTTTGTCTATAAATAAAATACGACTAGTATTACTAGACAACTTGGAGTGCTAATAGCCCCACCCTACAAAATAAGGATGCATACTAAATATAGTAATATTTTTTATTAATAAAAGTATAAATTATTAAAATATATACCAATATTTTCTAACTTTCATAACTAATTATTTAATTATTAATAAAATATACAAAGAAATATCAAAATATTAATAGGTATATATAAAATGGGTCAGGGTGTGGCCGGGTTCTGACCCACCCCATCCCCCGGCTCCGCCCCTGATAACAACATTTTTAAATTTTAGCTTTTAAAAGAAGCAATTATCAAATCTCAATCACACCAACCTCTCAACTAACGAATCTAACAAGGAAAGTAGAGAAGGTTCTAATCAAAATGGACCTAGCTCTCTATATGCATGCTCTCATTAATCTACTGTCTTTTTTGTACCTAACAAGCTTGAAAGTCCAAGATTTGTGCATAGCCGTCTGAGTTAGGTGACAACAAATTTGTACATGGGGCATATGCTGACAATCAGATGCCTCCTTAATTTCTTTCCATCAGTTTGAGTCAACCACGAAATTAAAAGTAATAAAACGATTTTAGATTTACAGTCAAACACTCTATTATAATTTAATTACACCTTATTGAATACATCATCCACTTAAGAGTAAATCTATTACCAAATAGCTTACAATTTTGTAAGTATAGATCTTAAATGTTCGTAAATTGAAAACACCGGTTACAACTACACACATTATAGGAGACCTCCTACACCCGGTAGTATCAACTATTGTTTGGTTGACATCGGGTGTAACATTTTTCTTCTTAATTACTTCAGCAATTTACGTTAAGTTATTTTTGTTTCGATGGGGGATAATTTAGGTAAGACGATTTATCGATTAGTCCATTAAAGAGTGAAGTGAGTAAAGATCGAATCAAACATATCTAATTTAATAAATGGGAAAGAGTAGCTATATTGATTTATATATGCATGTGGATCTGAATTAATACCGTTTGTTGAAGTTGGAATGATCCATAAATGAATGGACCTGAATTGTAACAAAACCACATCACCAACCAAAACCCTAACATTTATAAACATGTGAGTGTCTGTGTCACTCCCTCGTCGGTCGTCCCCTTAACTATAGTATTTATTAATGACCGGCATCGGTCCATTTGATGATCACCTGAAAATTCAGGGATGGCAATGGATCCGATGAGAGAATTCCAACAATTTTTTTTTTTTTAATTCACCGGTGTCCTCTCAACTTAGACTAATCGTGTTCGAGTTTTATTGGCATCACTTTCCCAGCATGGTTTTCTCCATTCCCAATACTCGAACTTGAGACCTAAGAATGGACAAATCTCATATCACTCGACCATAACCAATGTTGTATTCTAACAATTATGTTTTGAGATACATGAGAGAAATAAAATCTAAAAAAATTATTTCTAATTTTATCATGAATCAAACTCACAATTTATTTCATAAATAAATAAAACATGAACGTAGAATCAACACAATTTGTTAGAGAAAATAAAAGCCCATAGTCTCTTTAATGAGCCCATATAGTTTTCCCAAAACGTCGTACCCTATTAAAAAATCAACAACTCTTATATTTATTTTGTATTTTTTTTTCTTTCTGATGTGAAACTTTATTTCAAAAACTTCAATATAATTCTCGTTACATTATTATTAGTTTTATACTACTTAATTTGTGAAATAAATAAGAAATTTACTGTTGAGTAAAACTTTCAAGTGTCAAACTTTCTGTGACTGCAGTAGTAGCTCCTAGTTAGTAAAAGTACAATCCCCCCACCGCAAGGCCCAAGCAAGTAGGAAAGAAAAAAGAGTAGAGTAGTCATGGGCAGGAAAAGAATCTTCTAATTCTACATAGTACGTACACAACAATAAGGCAAGTTTGCACATCACAAATTCAATCCAAGAAATAGTAATGTAATAGATTATACCGAAATAGTTATCTGTTTTTAATATATGATAGTGTTTAAACGGGATTATTTTCCTAATTTATTTGAGAAGGATGAAGAAGATACCTGGAGAAATTGAGGGAGGGGTGGAGAAATGAAAGAATCGCATTGAAAGGGAACAAACAGCCGTCGAATAAAACGTCATTGAAATCAAGACCAAAGAATACCGATCTCCTCCGATTTTTTACTCACCAGTCATAAAATCAGCCATATGGACTACTCTTCCTATACTACGTCGTAGCGAGGAGGAGTAGCCGAGTAGGGAGTAGTAGGAGTGTTGTTGTGTGTCAGACTGAAGAGTCTGAGTCGGTGTCATATGTGGCAGGTGGACATGTGGAAACTGTGGGCACTAAACAGAGAAAAAAGGAAAGCTTTAATGGCCCACTTGTCGTTTCATTTAATACGTGGGGGCGTTTTTACGTCGAAACGTGTATCGCGCCCTGTCGTCGCCTGTCACCATCTAAAAGATCAAAGAGAGGAGGGACCATTCGGATGTTTTTTTGGGACCATCCGATTATCTCCCTCCTGCTCTACCCTAACCACATCAATTCTTTTCCTACACCCTATGGCCCGTACATTACACCCTTCTTCTCCTCATTTTTTTTCCTTTTTTATATATTTTTTATACATTTTTCTTTTTCTTCAAGTTCCATTTATTAATTACTTATCTATTTATAAAAAAAATTAAATTAGCAGAATTCAATCAATTAGGTCGATTTTGAATTTAGGAGTGTGTCTATGGAAAAATAATAAATAAACAAACAACAAAAGGTTTAAATTATGAAGACTATAGAATTTCATACCAATGTTGTAACTTATAAGTATCGTATCACAAACTATCTTACCAGTTCAGTTAAAAAAAAAAAATTTATCTAGCTTAATTAGATGTCTCATGTTCGAACATTGGATATGTAGTTGTATTAAAACTTATGAGTGAGAACTTTACCGTTTTTCAGAATCCTACTCAACTCGAATTCGGTATAGTTAACATTTAATATAGTAACCAGATTATTATATGATATTAAAAAAAATATATATATATATATATATAGGTTATGTTATATAAAAGAAAAAGAGATCCATTCATTATTATTTTTAGTTAAAGGAGATTCAATCATAACATATTATATATATATATATACTGTTGAAATCTCATGTTCATTTATATAATTTCTTTTTATTTAATACAATTGATCCATACTTATTGGGTCTTAAAAATAATAATAAAAGGGAAAAAAGAGGAAATAAGTGTATTTGGCTGGTAATTGCCTAATTGGCTCTGCGCGAAAACGAAACGAACTTCCACGTCTCGGCCTGTTATGCCCTCTGACGTGGAATCTGAGTTGGCAATGGACCATGACGCGGCTCTTCGTTCCCTTTAAGGGCCAAACCAAAAAATAAGTAATAAATTTGGAAAATTATAAAGAAGAAAGTATTATTAATTTATTATTGTGATATCTCACACGTGTGAGGTGCGTCACGTCCATGCCAGCTCCACATGTAATGCAATGCAAGGAAATCTGCTCACTCACGGGTCTGCCGCATGCACGTGCACCTTTCGTGACTCCCCCAACTTCAAGAAATGTCAAACAAGAAAATAAAAAATTACTAGTACTATTAAATTTAACTGGTAAATTAAAAAAATAATTAAAAAAATTCAGTTTAAAAGTTTGCAATATTTATCATATATTTTCATGAAAATAGCAACATTTACCTTTATAATAGTTAAATAATTTAAATAAAACAGTAAAAACTAATATAATTTTATAATTTTTGGTCTAACAAATATAGTAAGACCTAAGACAATAAAAAAATTAGTTTAAATTTTATTAACAATTTTTTTTAATAATATTTATAATTTTTTTTTCAATTTTTCCAGTGAAATTTACTCTCTTGTATTTATTACATTTTCTCTTAAATTTATATATTTTTTCTGAGTTTTTTTGCCATTTTTTTAAAATTTATTTAACAATTAAAAATATTTAAATTGCAACTTTCAGGAAAATATATGGTACTTAAACTATAGAGAATTAAATTGAATATTTATAAATTATAGGTTTTTTTTTATATATAATTTACCTGAAATTTAATCCACTTATAATTTTATTTTTAAAACTACCACTACCGGTATATTAATTAATAGAAAAAAAAGGTCGGTGCATTCGCCTAGGTGCTTTGGCCCTTTGACCGCTGACTGCCAATACAGATACGAATCTCAATTAGCTTAACTCAAACAAAAGTTAAACATGATTCAAGAAAAGTTAAGCTTGATACTTAGTACAATTTCTCATGTTTTTGTTTTCTTTGGAATAAATTACTATATTAAACTATATTAAAATTAATCGTGGCAGAGAAGCAAGACACATGTTAGTCCACTCCTAAATTAAGTTTTATGTTCGAGTATGGAAGAAGAAGAAAATATCATTGGAAGAGTTACTTCGAGATCCATCGATACTACAACAAGATTAGTCTCTTGTCCAAAATGGAGCGACGAGGACATTTGAATAGATCTGAATAGCTCATTGATTGTTTTACTGGTGACAAATGTACCGGTAGTAATAAAAAAGTCGAGATATTCACTAATACAAGAAGGTAAAAAATGATTGTAAATTAGATTAAGGTTTATTAATTGTATAAAAAGAAAGAAAAGGTTTTAAATAATTGTTTACTAAAAGTTATGGTAATGAATGAAAGGGTAGTTAGGGTTGGCAGTTAGGAGGTTGAAAGAGGGGTGTCCTTTTCATGGGAGTTTGTTCATGAAATTTAGGATGCGGTCACGTGGGCTACTGTTTGCTTGAATGACAGCTGATTCAGCATACCTTAAACTACAATTTACTCATTAATTAAAGCTTGAATCTCACTAATAGTATAATTAACAAACATCCCAGAATCAATTCTTATTTTAGAACATAAAAACAACAGTACTGTAATAGTAGTAGTTAGAAATGTCTTTGCCTCACTCTTTCCAAGATTTTTTATTTATTTTTTTATTTTAAGGGATTAGAAAATCTTCAAAGAGGTTAGTTATTCAATCCCTATAAATAAATATAAATAAATAAAGTAAATTTTATTTAAAATCACTAATAATTAATGCTCATATATAAATGTTGACGAGAAATTTTAAGAGAAATTCTAATTTGTGAGATGAAATAATCACTACTCCTTCTGTCGTTTAATAACCGACGCTTTTCTACGGATTCTTACCCTTCATAATACTTATCATTTTATCTTTTTCGAAGCATATATTTTGTGCAAATGATTAAAAAAAAATTATGCATCAACCCAATTTGCTGATGGTGTTGTAATTTGAGTGAAAATTATAAGAAAAAAATGAAACAATGTGGAATAAAATAAGATCAAAGATCATTGTCTTACGTTTTTTTATTATACTAAAACGTCAGTTATTAAAAGGCGGAGAGAGTATAAACTAATAAATCAAACTAAAATTTGGTTTACAAAGATTTATAATATTGTTTTAATAATCAAATTTTGTCACTTAGTATTTTTTTTTCCTTTTAGTAGAAAAAATAATGTTGTTGTTATTACCAATGTATTTATTTATAACTTTATTCTTTTTTATTATAATCCGTAAAATTATAATATTGGTCGGTAACAGATGTGTATACGTATGATATTTTGTTTGAATTTTTTTAATATTTGTTGAAGGAAAAACGAGTAATTAATGTATAAATTAGGCATATAACTTTGACTTAAACTTGAAATTAACAAATGAGCAAAAGTCAAATGAACAAATCTTGGCGTAGCCGTTATGGGACAGTGGGACTGGGACTAGCCCTAGACCTAGTCTCGAGTACTAGGAAGGAACCATTTGACCTAGGGCCTAGTGAAACAAGCTAGCTAGAAAACTATCCTCAGAGAGGGGAGGATTATACTATTACAATAAACTTAGTTAAGAGATCAAATATATAAGTCTTTTTTTTTTTTTTTTTGTCGACAAAGTGTTTCATTTTTCTTAGGTCCATAATCCAATGCATCAAAGATTTTAAGCACATTTAAATAATGTTTTCCTTTTATTTATGAACAATCTTATCACTGGCGGTAACTATCAATTGCATGTCTTTTCTTTTGATTTGCATGGTATTTCATGGTTTACAAATTAATTTTATTTGATACACAGAGGTGAGATTAAACTAAAAATTTAATTAGTATTTTGACCACCAGTAAAATAATCGATGATTATATTTATACAAATTACTAATTAAACTTATTTTGAGCTATAATTTGGTTAAAGTGCACTATTGGTGCATTTACTTCACCCGTTTGGATAATTTTTATTCTATACTTATGTTTTGACACATTTAGTCAATGTATTATAATTTCAGTGAAATTTTAAGTCTTTCTTGCCTATGTGTCGCTATCTAATTGACAGAGTAAACAAAAAAAAGGGACTATCTCACTAATTAATCATTAGATAATGACACAACAACAAAATGAACTAGAAATCTCACCAAAATCATAATAGAATGACACAATGTATCAAAACCATAAGTAGCTAGAGGGTAAAATGTGTCCAAACGAGTAAAGTAGCTAGATAAACCAATAATGCAATTTAACCGAGCTAATTTTATCCAAGTATTATGGGACCACGTAGAGGAATGATTTCTCTAACGTAGTTTATTCTATTTTACATGTTAGAAATCAAAATTTAAATTAAGGATGGATGAGTCTTCCTAACTCCACTTGGACCAACATTAGTTTATTAGTCAATTTGTTAATTGTTTCGGGCGCACACTCATTTGAAAAAAAAAATATAACAAAAGTAATGAATATACAAACACTTTACTTATTTTCTTACTTAAATATATACATGCCCTTTCACATATTAGTTATCATTTTAAATAAATATGAAAAATAAACTTCAGCCATATATTGTCTCATCAATTAATAAATTATTAGCATAAAAACGTTAATAACTCCTTTATTATTTATGTAAAAAGAAAATTTATGCATATCTTTTTTTGTGAGCGTGTCTGCATGCATATGTAACGGTTACATTATTAGTAAATGAATCATAATCCTTCACTTGTAAGCAAAAGAATATCGGTTCCCTCTTTTGCAACTAGGTAATGAATGTACGTCAAATCTTACCACAACATTAATGGCCGATTTGGACACCACTTCGCTTTGTATCGGATGACAACTGCTTGCTAAGGATACAAAAATGCCAAGATATGCTCAATTGTTGCCAAGACATTACTAATTTCGTGTCCCCTTCTCATCTGTTTTCGGAGAGCCCTAGCCATCCAATGTTTGAGAGTTACTTGACGTGTATGTGTGTGCCTTTCTTTTGAGTGCCCGTCGCATAGATGTAGCACCGCCTAGCTAGCTAGCTATAGGCACGCACCATAGCGCACACGCAGCGCACCACCACTTTCACGGCTCGGACCATTTCGGTTCGGTGGAAGACAACGTTTCCACACTCATTACGGATTCCCGCATGTCGGAGGATTTGGGTTAATTAGCTAGCAATTCATATTTCTGTTTTATTTGGGGGCATGGTTGGGTTAGTAGACCTTTATTTTTTTATTGGGTAAGTTATTAGCTCATTCTTTGTAGCATGAGCTACAAATCGGCTTATCAGTGTTTACTTTTTCAGGTCGAATGTAAATATTTTATAAAATCTCACCTTAATGAATACTATATATTATCCTTTTAGACATTTATTTGTCGATAAAGAATATGTATCTCTTGCATGTCATTTATTTGTATTGTGTCCATTCATATGTTATCGTCCTTATCCTCATCATTTTTCAAAAGTGAAATCCAACATAACATTTGAGGAAATCCAATCCCGTCAGTAGCCAGTAGCTAGTAGCCTACTGCCATGAAATTATTGGGACTGCACTTCGCAACTGAGAAAGCTTCGCTCAATCTTTACCGTATCTTTAAATCTTTTTCGGTTTTTCCCAACATGGCAGCATCCTATCCTCACTTTGCTCGCTCTGCGCATTTAAATGTCATTTAAAAAAAAAACATACAGAAAATCCTACCTTAATTAATTTAATTTAATTTAAATTTGCACCCTTTTAAGTATCCATTATTCTGTTTTTTCCCCTGTGAATAATTTCTTTAATATTTATCCCATTTATTTCTTCGTTCAATGCTGCCATTTTATGAAGTTAAAAATAATAATAATAATAATAATAATGAAGAAAATACGTGGATCGCCAAAACCAAAATGTTATAGAGCCCATCAATTTCATTCTATCCCAAGATTTGAATATTAGAGTATATATGTTTTGGATTTCTCTTCAACATTTTGGGTACATGCCAAAATTAGAACACAACACAAGGTCCCCAAAAAGAATTAAAAAAAGAATTAATGCAACTTGTTCCCAAACAAGGCCTAGTTGGGCAATTTCCAACAAAGATACATTTACACAAGTGAACAAATTAATACTGTAGAGTGGAGGGTAGATAAGTTAGGACCGTTTTGATCAGAAAATGGATATATACATTAATACATACCCTAAAGTAGAGAATTGGAGCAGGAGAGGGTGCCCTATAAAAGTCCGCCAAGCGCCATACATTAGGGAAATTCAAGAGAAGATTATAGGGTAATTAAACTTGCAGAGCAAATGGGGCGGCCACGTGCGAGGAACATGGGGCCGGCATACACCGCAAGACACGCGTGTGTGCGCTCGCACCATTTTGCTGAATGCTTTGCTGACCCGGCTAGTAGAGCCAGACCCGACCCAGTTTACAAGTTAGTTTTGCCTTCAAATTCATGCACACACCTAACCTACCGAGAAATTATTAAATATACCATGGTTCACTCACAGACATAAAATATAGCACTCTTAGTTATTTTTACACTATCAACCGATATTCAGCTCCTTTTTTAAGCTCGCTTAATTATTTTAGATTGCGGGTTTCTAAGCAAACCTAATGATAATTAGAGTGAGTGATACCATAAAATATTTTAATGTAATTGCTTTCCACAAGGCTCGAAATTAAAACCTTAAAAAAAGTCGGTTTAGTCTTTATTCGCCATCCCAATAATTATGAGTGTGCGAACGTAATATTACATACAACCCGATATATATATATATATATATATAT
>NBIL01112753.1:0-14141 GCA_002752925.1 Viola pubescens var. scabriuscula | reverse complement strand
TTTTTGGTGTTGAGTGAATTGATTTTACAGGGGCTTGGTTATGGAATTAATTTGCAGGGAATTGGTATTTTGGAATTAGTTTGCAGAGGATTGAATTGAAAGAAATTAAGGAAAGAAAGAAGAAAGAAATATAAAAATTAGAAATAAGTAAATGCAGGAAATGAAAAAAGAAAAAGAAAAGGAAAGAAAAGAAAAAAAGAAAGAAAAGAAAAACGAAAGCCATGTCATCTGCCTACGTGACGTGACACGTCAGCAACCGGTGACGTGGTACGACACGTCAGCAAACTAACGGAAAAACTGGATGGCGTTACGGATAGGAATGAAATAAGTTTTTCGACTGGAGATGAGGGATTAAATAAAGCAAAAAATAAACGCAGGGATGAAAAAAATCAATCAATTAGAAAGCAGGGGCCAAATTTGATTTTTTGCCTTAAGTTTAAATAGCATAGATATATTGATTGGACAGTAGAAAGCACAAACAAACTTTGTAGCAAATTATTTGTAAAAAGAAGAAAGAAAACAAATAAAATAAACGCGTTTTGCTGGCTCCAAGATGCTTCTCTCAAGTCGTGAACTGATACGGCAAAATACGTACTTTACGTTAAGGATCCGGCCGCGGGTAACGACTATAACGACCATAGGGTGGACCGGTAGTAAGTCCTTGCAAAATTCAGGATTTACCATTTTTTTTTCTCCTCTATAATCAATATTTGTTGCAATCCAGTGGGTGTGGGATGGGTATCGGGGAAAATTCAAGTTTAAATATATGAATGAAATAAATCATGGTGGGAGAGAGTTACTTTCTTCGAGACGCGACCACAATCGAACGAGATTAATCTCCTATTAAAAGAATGAAAACAGTATTTAAAGATTTCGGAAAAAAAAAATAACACATTACATAGTTCTTTTTATGTAATTTATAACGATTGAATTTCTAACATTTTTAAAATATTCAATAGCTTCTTACTGGTAGAAAAATCATAACGACTTTATTACATAGCCATTTAATTTTAATATTTAGGAAGTCACACTCCAAAAATTTAACCAGAGTTAAAACACAATTGGTGCTGAGAGTTATACTTAGCGTAAGATACCTTTTTAGAGAACTTCTAAGCTTACGTGATCAAGATATATCTCGATAAAAAATTAATTTTGTTCGAGTATGATCGAGTTTTTAAAGAGCGGCTCTTCTCATTTTTCAACTTTATATTTGACATAGAACCAATATTAGAGTGGAAACATTTCTAGTTATTACCTCAATTAACGTTGATACTATACACTTCCAAATTGACTTACAGAAAAGAGTATTGATATTAAAAATTGAGATATTAAGTCAATACAATTTTATTCACTATAAAAACGACATAAGCCCTTTTTCTCTTTCTTTTTTTTAAACCAGAAGCAGGCCCTATATAAATTAAATTAAATAATTTGCTAAAAAAAAGTAAAAAAAAAAAGAATTAAAAAAAAAGAAATATAAGTAATAATAAAGTCGGGTGTTTGACTGAGGCTAATTCGGTTACAAAAAACCAGGGAGTGAAAGACCGTTATTATAGCTAGGCGCGCCATTGATTCATTTCATCACTCTCCTCAAAACACTCTCTGTTTCATAGTTTTGCAATCTCATCTGGGTTATTATTTGTTTAAACAAATAAAAAAAGAAAAAGAAAAAGAAAGAAAACCCACCCATCTCACTTCTCAAGTCTTTTCTTCTTGTCCCATCTGACATATGCTTTTGTCATCTTTTTCTCTTCTCTTTTCTTTCTTTCTTTTTTTTTTACTTTCTTGAAAAGAAATGAGCAAGAAACTTCTTGCTTTCTGTCGTAGGCCGAGTGGGTTTTCGGTGGAGATGATTCCAAGAAAATCCTAAGCAACTGTTGTTTTCTTTTTTTACGTGTCTATTTTTTTATCTATATAAATAGAAGATAAAATTTGCAGGATACAACATAAATTCTGAAGATTACTTAAAATTGAATTTACTAACAATTAACAACAATATTAGCAATGGAGAGCCTTCTGGGTAATGATTTTGATTTGAAGGCGAAGCATTCTTCAGAGGAGGCGTTACAGAAATGGAGGAAAGTTTGTGGAGTGGTGAAGAATCCAAAACGAAGGTTTCGTTTCACCGCCAATCTTTCCAAGCGTTACGAGGCTGCTGCCATGCGCCGCACCAATCAGGTACCCAATTTCTTGTTTTGTACTTTGATCATTTGTATGTGGTGTATGTATCATTATATGATCGAGTTGGTAAGAGAGGTGTCTATCCTTAATCCATGTCCCGGGTTTGACTTTAGGACCCGTCAGTGTGCTCCAACGAAGATAGTCTAGAGGATGTATCGTAGGATTCTCATGTGAAAAGGCCTGATCGTGGTTTTCTTATGCTTATGTTGTCTTGAATAATTGTAGGAGAAATTAAGGATTGCAGTTCTGGTGTCAAAAGCTGCATTTCAATTTATCCAAGGTTGGTTAGTTTCTTCAGAATTGAGTGCAATTGAAATATGACACACTTGAAGCCCATCTTCTTCCTAACCATAATTGATGGAAATGTTTGCAGGTGTGGCCCCAAGTGATTATGTTGTACCTGAAGAAGTCAAGGCTGCGGGTTTTGGTCTTTGCGCGGAAGAGTTAGGATCCATTGTTGAAGGCCATGATATCAAGAAGTTAAAGTCTCATGGTGGGGTGAGTGGTATTGCAGAAAAGCTTTCCACTTCAACTGAGGAGGGGCTAGCCATCGATCCTGATCTACTACACCGAAGACAAGAGATTTACGGGATCAATAAGTTCGCTGAGAGTGAACTTCGAAGCTTTTGGGTCTATGTTTGGGAAGCCCTTCAAGACATGACTCTTATGATACTTGGCGTGTGTGCTTTTGTGTCTTTAATGGTTGGCATTGCAACAGAAGGATGGCCGAAAGGTGCTCATGATGGCCTTGGAATTGTTGCTAGCATCCTCTTGGTTGTTTTCGTGACAGCCACGAGTGATTATCGACAATCGTTGCAGTTTAGGGATCTGGATAAAGAGAAGAAGAAGATAAGCATTCAGGTCACAAGAAATGCATTTAGGCAGAAATTGTCGATATATGAATTGCTCCCGGGTGATATTGTGCATCTCGGTATTGGAGACCAAGTTCCTGCAGATGGGCTTTTCATTTCAGGATTTTCTGTATCCATTGACGAGTCGAGTTTAACTGGTGAGAGCGAGCCAGTAATGGTGAACACTGAAAACCCTTTTATGCTTTCTGGAACTAAGGTCCAGGACGGGTCTTGCAAGATGCTGATTACAACTGTTGGGATGAGGACCCAATGGGGTAAATTGATGGCTACTCTCAGTGAAGGAGGGGATGATGAAACTCCATTGCAGGTGAAATTGAATGGAGTGGCAACCATTATCGGCAAGGTAGGACTTTGCTTTGCTGTTGTGACTTTTGCGGTTTTGGTTCAAGGACTGATTAGCCGCAAGTGGTATTCTGGGACTTATCTCAGTTGGAATGGGGATGATGCAATGGAAATGCTGGAATACTTTGCAGTTGCTGTTACGATTGTTGTCGTTGCGGTTCCAGAAGGGTTGCCGCTGGCTGTGACACTGAGTCTTGCCTTTGCCATGAAAAAGATGATGAATGATAAAGCACTCGTCCGACATCTGGCCGCTTGCGAGACTATGGGGTCGGCCACAACAATCTGCAGTGACAAAACGGGGACACTAACCACCAATCACATGACTGTTGTGAAATCTTGCATTTGCATGAATGTGAAAGAAGTTGACCAACCTGCTAAGGCATCAAGCTTGAGCACTGAAATCCCTACTTTTGCTATAAAACTTCTCTTGCAATCAATATTTACCAACACCGGCGGTGAAGTTGTGGTCAACAAACATGGAAAAACTGAGATTTTGGGTTCCCCTACTGAGACTGCTTTGTTGGAGTTTGGCTTGTCTCTTGGTGGGGGCTTTCAGGCGCAGCGACAAGCAGTGAACATTGTCAAAGTGGAGCCTTTCAACTCCACAAAGAAGCGAATGGGGGTCGCCATAGCGCTTCCGGAAGGAGGCATACGGATCTACACTAAAGGTGCTTCAGAAATAGTTTTGGCAGCCTGTGACAAGGTTATCAATTCGAATGGGGAGGTTGTTCCCATGGACGGAGCATCACTTGACTACCTTACGAGTACAATCGATAAGTTTGCGGGTGAGGCTCTTAGAACTCTCTGCCTTGCCTACATAGAAGCTGAAAGTGGTTTCTCACCCGACAGTCCACTTCCAGCTTCTGGGTACACTTGCTTAGCAATTGTGGGTATAAAAGATCCTGTTCGGCCTGGAGTCAAGGAGTCTGTTGCTATTTGTCGTTCTGCTGGCATCATTGTACGAATGGTTACCGGAGACAATATAAATACTGCAAAGGCTATAGCTAGGGAATGTGGTATTCTTACCGATGAAGGTATTGCCATCGAAGGTCCGGTCTTCAGAGAAAAGAGCCAGGAAGAATTGTTGACACTAATTCCCAAAATCCAGGTTATTATGACTTTTCCTTTTTATACAACCATCGCATAGTTTAAGTTTCTGAATAAGGAAGAGTTCCTACTAGACTGAACTAATTGAGTTCATTTTTAGGTGATGGCTCGATCTTCACCTCTGGACAAGCATACCCTGGTAAAACAATTACGAACTACTTTTGGTGACGTTGTTGCAGTTACTGGCGATGGAACTAATGATGCCCCGGCACTTCATGAAGCAGACATTGGTCTAGCAATGGGCATTGCTGGAACTGAGGTGAGCATATTTTGAAACCAAGTACAGAAATGAATCTCGCTATGATAATGCTTTTAAGTTTCGTAGGAATACCTGCAGAGTTGCACACTAACTGATATCCAAATTCCAGGTGGCCAAAGAGAGTGCTGATGTCATAATTCTGGATGATAACTTCTCCACTATCGTGACAGTGGCCAAATGGGGGCGGTCAGTGTACGTAAACATTCAAAAGTTTGTACAGTTCCAGCTGACAGTTAATGTGGTTGCGCTGATTGTTAACTTCTCGTCAGCTTGTTTGACAGGTAACAAATCACTATTAGCCACTACACCTTTGAATAATTGAGCTGCTTTATAGCTTTCTTTTGCATCATCTAATCATTTTCGTTTCGCTGATATGTGCATCGACACACAATATTAGGGTCTGCTCCTCTCACTGCCGTTCAGCTTTTATGGGTGAACATGATCATGGATACATTAGGAGCACTCGCCCTTGCCACCGAGCCTCCAAATGATGAATTAATGAAGCGTACACCAGTTGGAAGGAAAGGGAATTTCATCAGTAATGTCATGTGGAGAAATATCCTTGGCCAATCTCTTTATCAGTTCGTTGTTATATGGCAGCTTCAGGCAAAAGGGAAAGCATTGTTTGGTCTCGAAGGCCCTGATTCTGATCTAGTCCTCAACACACTTATATTCAACTCATTCGTCTTTTGTCAGGTAAACTTTTCTGACATCTTGGAATGCTTCAGATGATCATCGTTACAGTGCGCATAGTATGGGATATACTACATTATAAATGATAATGCTCTCTATAACTACAATACAGAACTAGATTTGCTGATGGTTCGTAAAAATCTTGCAGTTTGTTTCCTACTTTCTGTTGCATAATTTTCTTATCTTTTTTGGTTCACTACCATAGAGAAATCGGAACTTTGAATCACAAAATGGAACTTGGCACACCAAAACTAATGCTCATGTTTCATTCTGCGCAGGTCTTTAATGAGATTAGCTCTCGCGAGATGGAGGAAATCAATGTTTTCAAGGGCATATTGGACAACTATGTCTTCGTTGCTGTCATTGGTTCCACTGTTGTTTTCCAAATCATAATCATCGAATTACTCGGCACGTTTGCAAGTACAACACCTCTCAGTTTCTCACAGTGGTTCCTTAGCGTGTTCGTTGGATTTTTGGGCATGCCAATTGCTGCTGCTTTAAAGATGATCCCTGTGTAAAATGTGTTTCTGAGATGCCATCTTTTGACTCGCATCCAAAATCAATGTTTCGATGCAGGCTTTGAAGATTCATCTTGCAAAAGAAGACTTGTTCAGTCCAGAAAATTATTGCCTAGGTTTTTTTCTCTTTAAATTGTAAAGCCAGGTACAGAAGATAGACAGGTTCTTTCTCGCGAAAGCGAGCAATTTTTCATGCATCTCATAGCCGTGTTTTTGCAAAAGCATTGCAAACCAAGTGATTGAGGTTTGTTTCTGCTCTCCAATAATCGGAATGTTATTTCCTTAAAAGATAGGATAAAGTAGAGAATTTACATTTGTAACATGGCATGAAACTAGGAAATACAATGGTCCTCTTTGGCTTGGCCACCAAGGAAGAGATGCTGTTTGCCATGAACTTCCTATATATAAATATTAAACTATTGAGCTTCTTCTTACAAACTACTCCATCTATTTCATTCTTCCATGACAGAGAACCTGCCAGTTTCATAAACATGATACGACCAAACAGGTTCAAGCAATTCCCTGGCACGATCTAATCGTCGTCTTCCTTCTTCATTTGTTTGCTCCTCAATTTCTCTCTCTATCTGAGGATAAATGTCGGGCAAGAAGGTCAACATCATATCGAATTCACTCCATTCTCTGTTATCTTTTCCAACTAGCTTCACACAGATGAAATGTATAAGCCCTAACACCGATCCAAAGTCCTTGTTTTCCAGGCCAATGATCGAGCCAGCTAATAAGATTATGCCGACTGCATCAGATATGTTGCAACTTCCTTTCAACAGTGAAGCTACCATGTCGGTGATTTCCTTAAACATTGGAAAATCTAATGGTTGACCAACTTCATCATTCTCGCCTTCCGTGTTAATGCTGTTCATCTCACACAGCTCATTCTTTGCTAGAATTGATAGCCATGATGGGCAATGAAGCTTCATACGTTGTAGTGTAGTTACAGATGCACTTTCTACTTGACTCTCTTTAAGTAAGAACTCAGATGCTAATGCAAGAATTAAATCAGGCAGCCAAGACTTAGCTACTGAAACAAGGCGAGCAGTAAAACCCGAACCCAGGTATAACTCAGTCGAGGTCATTAAATCAAGCATAACATTTGCAAGGTCAAAAGCTTCTGGTTGATATGGTGATGCTTCCCCAGTGTCTCTAAGGATTAAACTGAGCAACTTGGCTGCATAGCTTAATGTACTCTTTAAACACAGAGTAAGTTCCTTCAATTCATCCTCCTTATACTGCAGCTTTTCATTCCATTGCTGCCCTAAATACAAGATGATGTGTTTCATGTATGCTGATGTGAAGCTTAAGCAACGTCCATGAATGTGAGGAAGGAAGCCCATAGCAGTGCAATCAGTTATAAACTTGAGAACTGCCGTAAGCATTTTCACCTTATTTGCCATTCTCTTCCCTTCAGTATAGAGAGGTCCTATATGAAGGTTAAAACATAACTACAGTTGAATAAAAGAATGAAAGTGACGTTTAAGAAAAGAGGTATGATGGGAACTTATCCACAGAAATCCTGGTAGTATGAATCATATTGCACAATGCAGTCATCATATTCTAAACCTAAACAGAAGACCCATAGTTTTTTCAACTGGAGAGTTAATCTATAGCAAACAATATGGCTTCATGCCTCTCCATAGCGTACCTTCATTTGTGGTAGAGGCGTCTGTATGAGGTTCTCTATGCTTATCCCCAGAACGAGATGCCTTTTTCTTAGTTTGTTTACAACCTGATGATAAGTCATTAGACAGTCCAATGTCAACTGGATCAAGCAGTTTATCAATGCAGTTAAGAAGGTGATCTGTTATCTGGTCCACCATAGATTGCTGCAAAAGAAATTTAAAGAAGAAATGAGTTGAATCAATGCACGGTAACAATGAATGCTTCCTTAATGCTGACGCATCAAAGACTTACGGTCGTCTCATAGGGAGAGAATTCTTTTATATTACTGGTAAATGCATTTTTAAGTTGGAAAGACAATGTGTCTTTATCAATTGTCAATGTAGAATGCAACCTAGAGACTTCAGTGCAGTCATAGATAGGCAAGTGTGATTCAGGAAAACAGAAACAAAAATGACAGACAGGCAACCATATGCTAATTTGATTGACAAGACCAGAAAAAAAAATGTTGATTATGAACTTATCGAAGGATTTTGTGAGCTTGAACTTTAAAAAGTATTCTCCTCAAATGTGAGATGGGCAACAAAAAACTGACATCAAGAAGCAGTATTGCATTTGCTTCAAACGGGAGCATTCTGATAGCAAGAAGAAGATTCTTCCACATGAGAACCTTTAGCATTTATGAATGGGAGCTTTAAATGCAGACACTTGAGGATTGAAGAGTGGAAAAGAAAAGTACCACTTACCTCCAAATTTGATGTTGAAGAATCAGTTTCACCACTATTTCTGGTACCAACGTTGTGAATTCCAGTTATGCATATATTTTGAAGAGTCGTATGCAAAGCAAGAGCTGTATATGCCAACACCGGAGTCGTGCCCATGTACTCATAAGAGACACAATGGCCAATACTGGCCTCTGAAATGACTTTTAACGCAAGGAATGACGATTCTAGAACCTGAGACTGTAATAGAGCCTTCCGAGTGTCCTCAGAAACAAGCAAGTCTTTTATCTGCCAGGCTATTCCTACAACAACCGAATAATCCTTCTCAAAAGAGGAAGCATTTTTACCACTTCCATATTTCCATTTGGCAGAGATTTTCGCTGAAGATCTGCATTTCTTTCTTTTTCCAGGGGATATTTTTTGCTTTGGCAATTCAATCCCGAATTTGATGTGGCAACGGTAGGCAGTTTTTTGCAGAAGCTTTGTTATGACATCAAGCATATCATCAAAGGCATCACAAGACAGCAACAATTTGTGGGCAGACTGTACTTCAGCTTGCATTTCCAAATCCTCAGGCAATCCACTACAATTAGACACCAGCTCCATGCATTCACCAAAAATTACAGCCACATCTTCTGGGGACACCGCAGACAGAATGTTAAGTACAGATGATTTTGCACGCCCAGAAGATGCAGCAGCAAACAAATCCTTCACTTTGACACCATCCAAAAACTCCTTAAGAGCATTTCTGTAGCATGGATCACTCACTAATTTTTTTGAAAGGTTGGCAACAGCCACAAGGAAGCCCTCCATCTGATCTTCATTCACATTTTCATTTGACAAAACCAAATTGATCAACACTCTAGTAAGCTCCATAAGAGATTTAAGAGGTGCCCCTTCTAATGCAGCAAATTCACAAAACCTTGCACCTGCCAGAGGAGATCTTTTAACAAGAGTAATGCAACGATTGCAAGCTTCTTCGATGCTAATTTTTGACGGGAAGTATGATGGTATAAGCAGCCTAGTTATCTTCTGAGCAACCTGAGTTTGATCAGTTGAAAGTGTTGACAATAATGCATCTAAACCAACAACCTGCAGATATTTGATGAGAAACTATCAGAGGGCTCTGCGAAAAGTTAGCAGTTTTAATACAAAGGACTGTGTTTGAGAGATTGAAATACCTTATTAAACTGGAATGTCCGAATATCTGTTATACGCAGGAGGAGATCCATGACAGCAATACGAATGGAATGAGAATTATCTGAGATCAGAGGCCCTAATCTTGGTAGAAGCACTTTCAGAACTTCATGAGATTGAGGATTTCCAAGCAAATAAATAATGCCATTCAATGTGGCAAGCCTAACCTCATTGCATATATCATGAGACATGTCGTCAAAAATTTTAGTAAGTAATTTTGTAATAGTTGGAGACGGGATGATTTCCCAAAATAAATGGAGCACACGACAACACCCTTCAACAGCAACAACTCTCACATCTGGACAATCATCCATAAGCAATCTCTCTAACAAAAAGAACTGTTTATCAAGCAATGTATCCTTAACTTCTTTTGTTGAATCAGGATCTTGTAGAGGAAACAGATCCAAAAGCATATGCAATGCATTTAGACGGACATTTGAATTTGCAACCTGTCAAAAAAAACCATAAGATACAACTTCATCTCTCTAAAATCAGAACCATCCCAACCTAGCAAACAATCAATATAAACTATCTTCGATGTTCCACATAGACAGTTCACATGCATCTTCAATCAAAATGATCCAAGACTAAGACTATTCAAGATGCAGTTATCATTATGATCAACTTCACTTACCTGCAGCGACCGAAATATCACTGGCTCCGCAAGCCGAAAAAGTAGTTTCTCAACACCATCACTAATCCTTTGACTAACAAACCCACCTAAAATCCTCCTTATAGACGCAGAAAACGTGGGTGAACTCGCATAAGTAGCCCCTTCAATCAACCCCTGCAGAAACCCATTCTCAAACTCTTCCTTCAACTCCCCTCCCAGTCCTTTCCACGCTCGGAACAAAACCTCTCCAAACCCTTCCAATATTGACTTCCTCCCAAACGCAATCTGGGATTTAATCATCGCCAATGCCTCCTTCATGAGCTGCATACTGAGCCCAAAAATAAACCCCAAGAACTTCCTCCCATCCTCCGTTCTCAAATACAAAGGCGCAACCACACACCTCATCAACAACAACTTCAAATCCTCAATACTCTCATCCTCAAAGTCAAACAATGCAAACGCATCCCGCATAACATACACCCTATGCACATCAACTTTCTTCTTCAAAGTCAACGACCTAGACAGCAAAACAGGCAAAAATTGAGAAATCAACATTTCGCGCCAGGGCATATCCTCCTTCCAGTAATACTCACACACATTTGAAATTTCCGAGAGCAAATTGGCATCGGACTCGAAAAGGATTAGGTTATCGTGGAGCAACTGAACGGAAGGGAACAGGTCCGAGGGTAGAAACGTCTTTTTCGGATGAGAGAGTAGCAAGAAGGTGATGTAGCTGAGCGTGTAAAGAGTCTTAAGGCTAGAATCTTGTCCGGAGGTGGTGGTGTCATCGTTGTCGTTGTCTTTGCGAGTGGATCTACGGGGTCGTTTTGAGGGAGGGGATTGGGCGGGGAGGTTGTGGAAGGAGGATATGGAGTGGGAAATGGCATCGCGAAGGGCGGGAGGGAAGGAGGAGGAGAGAGGGGAAGAGGGAGGGATGGAGTGGATTAGGGATTTGAGCGTGGACTTGGAGGATTTGAAAGGGAGGGTAGCGGCGGCGGAGAGGAAGGATTCCGGCGAGGAGCGGAGTCTCTTCTCCATTGTTTTTTTGAAATTTTGGGGGTGAGGAGGGGAGGGAGAATAGAAAAGAAGAAATGGTAATTTGAAATTGCCTGATCTTGGGCTGGGCTATATTTTAAGAAAGTAGGCCTACTTAATATTATTGGGCTTCCTTCGTAGTATAAGAAAGTAAATATTTACTACTACTCATTCCGGTGCAAATTAAACGACGTTTTTCTACTGATTTTTACTGTTCATTTTACTTGTTATTTTAGTTGTTTTCCTACTAATTTTTACTATCCCAGAAAATCATTTAATTTGCACCAGAGGGAGTAGTATTTAACAAAATATTATTTTACTCAAAAACCAAAAAAAAAAAAAACAAAATTAATTTTGCAAAGAGAAGAATTTGTTAGAGATGAGGCATGGGTTAATTATATTGGTAATTATCACTATTTTTATTATTTTAATAATATTTTCTATTGACTTTAAAAAACAATGTAATATTTTCTATTGTATAAAAAACTAATTGAATATATTTATAGAAGAAAATAACAATAAGTGGAAACTCAAAAAAAACTACATAATTTAGAAAAATTATAAACAAACTATGCCGGTTGTTGCTTAAGAAAAAATAAACAATGCGGTGAAGATATAGCACCAATTAAAATCTACTAAATGATTAGTTTAGTTTTTTTACCCTTTTATATGCTCAATTTTAAATATTAGGAACAAAAGCATTGACTCGATAGGTTGGGAGGCAATTAATCAGTGATGGATTCTCGTACTTTTGATATCATCCAACACATACTTTTCACTTCCAAAAAATCCAGCATTACCATCGACTGATGCATCCAAATTACCAAGAACTAAGAAATTCCCAAAAGAAGTTCTAAACCAAACATTGTCAACACACAAACAGTAAGGTTTTTGTGCTTTCTCTGCTAAGGAAAAGGGTATGACATCTAAAGCAACACTTCCAGTTCCATCAATCAGCAGACTTGGAAATCACAGCAATGGTGTCCCCTACTTCCACTATGTCGCCTTCCTTGAGCTCAAATTTTTTAATAATCCCTGCTTCAGGACTAGGCACATCAACTGTTACCTGGTGGTACACAAAAAATTGTACATTAGGAGTAATCAATTGTACACATAAAAAATTGTACATTAGGAGTTCAACTGTACACATACCATACAATCAAGCTCAACTGCAGCAATGGATTCATCAGCCTCAACCCTATCACCAACTTCTGCACATAACCAATAAACAAACATCAGACATCAGACATAAGAAGACACATGCAAGAGAACAGAAAAATAGAGAAGGAAAACATACCTTTCAATGGTTCTACCATGGTGATGACATCATCATCAGTGAAGAATTCTCGGGGGACAACAACATGAAAATCTGAAGAAAAAGATCTATTCCTAGGCGTTGCTCCATGCCTAATCAGAACAGAATTTCTGAAAATACCAAGTCTCTGCCGGATAATCTCCCAAATCATTTTTCTTCCTGTAAAAAAGAACAAAATATGAGGGTTGGTACCTTACATCCATTATACAGAGAAAAACTAACATTATTAGGAACAATTTATCTCTAGGAACCAAACAGATGCACTGCAGAGTGAGACACAAGAGAAACAAATGGACATCTTAGTATAAAGATACACAAGGTTATAAATGCTCCCCAACCTGTCTTTCTAATGAACTTCTATCATGGATGTATACCAAAATGAGGAGGTCCTATTTGTCAGTAATATAGGAAGAGAATGAAAACTAAAAGTTCTATGAAATGGACTATCCTTGTGGACTAGGTGGTGCTGATTGTAGGGAGATTATGCCTCAGGGGAATTGTTTCTACCCTGATTCAGTTATTGCACATGCTTCTTATGCATTTAACAATTATTGGCAGAAGTCCAAGAGAAATGGAGGGACTTGTGACTTTGGAGGAACTGCTATGATCATCAATGCTGACCCAAGTAGGTGTTTTTGATCCCTATTTTTCTTAATTAGCTATTAGAAATGTTGGTTTTATGCCTGTTTCAGTTACAAGACATGATAGGATACATGGTTGTTTCAGGTTCTGTTCAATGCCGGTTTGTCCTCAGCTAGACACAGTAGTGGAGTTGAGATTGAAGAATGCTGCGTCTATTTTGCTAGGCGGGAATTGAGCATGACTGAGAAACGAGTGAGTCGAGGACTCGAATCGCCTTGGACCAATCTCGGGAGCTGCAGAGCTTGGCGAGCAAGACTCGTTCGGCAATCGCCGACGCCATGGAAGCAATCACTGAGTCACCGGCGGACAGTTGGCGCCGAGTTTGGTCTGATTTTTGCTTCTTTGGTGTGGTTGGACAGTTATAACCGGCGGAGGGGGGGCAGAAGGGGAAACAAGAGAGGAAAATAAAAAGAGCTGAAGGGAAAAATTGTGGTCGAAGAAGCGAATCAGTGATGATGAGAAATCGAGCTGCGGCCTGTAGGAGGGGAGGTGGCTTGTACGTGCGGATTACACGTGTAAAAAAGAAGGTCGAATGTGATTGGGTGTTGTTTAAGACCTTGTTTGTTTGACTCTTCCAAGTGTTAGACTTTTGGTTTAATTTAAGTTAATTTAGTCTTATATTAAGTTTATTATTGGGATTAATTTAAGTTTAGGTAATGGGTTTGATTAATTTAAGTTCTGGATCGTGATTCAAAAAAATCATAATTGCATTGATAATCTGAAATATAATCGATATTTTAAATTGCAATGTGTTTCAATTTACATTATCCTTAAAAAAATGGGGAAATAGTTTTTTCTCCCATGTACTATCGTCGAAAAGCAAAAACCTCTCCTTTACTTTATTTTTTAAAGTCCGCCTCCCCTGAACTATCGGTCAATGCCATGCACCTCCCTTGCTGTTAGTTTGACTAACAGAATGTTAAATTTGACCTGTGATAGCAGGTTACCAAGAAAAGAAACCTGTTGTTTCAGGTTTCAAAATTTTTCTTTTCTTTTTTCATTTCTTATTTTCT
>NBIL01112704.1:0-19695 GCA_002752925.1 Viola pubescens var. scabriuscula | reverse complement strand
TAGGGCACAAAGCTGATTTGTCCAGAGTCAAGGGCTAGCTTTTGGCAGAGGGAGACAATCTCTGGGATTGGTGCAGAAAGGTCTGAACAACGTCAGAGGAATCACGTGGAGGTCGTACTCGCGAGGACACGTGAAGAGGAGTTTGTGTACAAATCGGGGGCTAGATGGCTTCTGCTCGTCGGGACCTCGCTTGTTTCCTCTAATCCATACCTCGATTATCTTGAAGCTCGAATTCTGCCCGAAATGTCCAGAAAACGTGTACTTTCGCGCAATTCCCTTTCTTGGCCTCGATTCTGCAAAAAGAATGGAAATCAAGGTAAATTAGCATAATAGTGCCCTCGATTATAGGAATATCGAAAGGAAAAATCACACAAAAATACACGTTATCAATATACATCATAATATTTTATAATTACCGTTGTACTTTTATTTCAGCTGTAAGTTGAATTTTCTCTTATATTGAATGTTGTAATATTTTCCCATGCATCTATTTATGGAATTATTGTTCAAATTGTGCTCAATATTTTTTGAAAATTTAGTATCACCATAAGACTATTTAAAATCTTACTGTTATTAATAATAACAGTTGAAGATAAAAAATATATAAAAATACAAGTATTACAAACATTAAACAAATTAATAAATTAAAGAATATAAATTATCAAGTTAATTTCAATTATATATCACTAAAAAATCTAATAAATGGATATTAAAACACCGCAGCGTAGCGCAGGTCGACTGTTAAGTAGTGATGTGACTTTTTTCTTTAAATTGATTAGCACTATTTTTTTTTTTTGTCTATGTAAGACGCCACATATTTTTTATATATATGTTTTATTTTGGGTGACATGCGTCCTACTAGGTAAATATTAATAATTAAATAATTAAATCACGTCATCACTTAATAATCATTAGGACGGAGGGTCTAATTCTGTGTTTCCAAAATAAGAAAAAAAGTTAATGGAGAATGAACCAAATAATATTTTCCGAAGGACGAGTCTCCCAATCAAGTCTTATTGACTACTACCTATCTATGTCAGAAAGAGAAAAAAGTGGAAAAAAAAGTAATAATAAAATTTTATGAAAGTTGAAAGGAAAAGCTTGTCCAAGAAAATAGTTTTTAGGCTTGACCTGTTTGAAAAAAAGGAAAAATTGCTGAAAGAAAAAAAAAGGTATTTAAAACCAATTTAAATGCAAAAAGGAAAAGAAATAGAGTTAACGGAGTCAAACATGCACAAATCTGTTTTTTAATTTAAGTCAATTAATAACATGAATTTATTACAATATAATTAACGATGTGATCACTCCTCAATCATTCTTTAATCGCAATAATTATTAATGAGGCAAAGTTGTTGCGCGTCACACCCGCGTTTGACGCGTAAGTCAGAGCTAGGCATGCACGCTACGCGTCACACTGACGGATGCTTGTGCGCGCGCCACTCCCCATTTTGCTCTTCTATGGATTCGAACCCGTTATACCTTGGTCGCTTTGCGTGCGCTATTTTGCTATTTCGGTTGCACAACAAGTTTAATTCATTCTTTTTTAGTTAACATCTTCTCTTAGTTTTTTTTTTCTTATTATACTTTTAGAACTCCTCATTTAAATTTATTATTAATTACTACCTCCGTCTTTTATTAAACGACTTTTACTATTTGGGCACGCATATTAAGGAGGCCGGATGACTCACTGTTTGAGAYAATTTTACCCCGAATTTTTTCTCGGACGTACGTTAAGGATTAACGTATGTTCGAAAAAAAGTACGAATTTTTTTGAGGTTAAATAATGAGTCATCCGACTTCCTCGATATGCGTGCTCAAACAGTAAACGTCGTTTAATAAGTGCCGGAGGGAGTATATTTTGTATATGTTCATATAAATAATTAAATATAACTTAACAATAAATAATTTTAATCGTTTGACTATAAGTTTTTTAAATAACTACATTTATAAGGAGAGTAAATAGAATATTCTATTCTCACACTTATCTAATAAAAGTAAATGTATTATAAATAAAACTCTAATTAATATGACTAAGAATTTTATTGTCAAAATATAAATAAAATTATATTTTATCATCAGATCCCAACCTTCATACCACATACTCCATGTATTTACTCTATACTTTAAACCTTGAACCCGAACCCCACACTCTTGTACTTGAAACTCAAATCATATATTGATAATATAGATACTTATTAAATCTAATTATAATTACAAAATGACACACTAATTATAATTACTTTTAAATCTCAAACTTCATACACTAAGCCCTTATTACTCCACAACCTAGACCTCAAACCCGACCCGAACCCAAAATCTCATATCCGAACTAAAACTACATATGATTAACATTAGTAGGACCAAAAATGAGAAATCGACAAAAAAAAAAATAGTAGCAAACACATAAAAAACATGACATGCGGTAAAATAATTGAAAAAATAGGGGGAAATAATAGATTTAGGAAAAAAAGACGTTGGCCAACGACCATTTGGGACAACGTAGAGCTAAAAAAATAAGATCCGTAAAAAATAATTCACCTCAATAAGACATCTGAGCGCAAAGTTATGACCAGTCAAAGTTTAAAAGGAAAACCATTGACACTATTGATCAAATTTTATGAATATTAATTTGTATGTTAAGCAACTTAATTAGTATACATTAATTTTTAGTATAAAAAATCAAATTTTGGCTAGAATTTATTAATACATTAAGAAATCAAATAAGTAATTTAATTTAATATATTTCATAATTAATAAATATTTTTAAATTAGATTACTTATTACCTAACAAAATATTATACTGCCATATATTTTTAACAAAAAAGTCGGTAAAAAGATTTTCGCACCACACTTCGCGTGCAAAGAAAGATAGTTTTCAACGGTCCCTTCTCCGTAAAAAGATTTAGCGATTCGTGGCAAAATATTAATTTTTTGTCTCTAAAGTCTAACCGCATTAAAAAAAAATTGTTTTCCATTTTCCGAGGGAAAGTCCTTAGAAAATTGTCAAAATTTGTGATGGAGTTCTTTCCGTCAAAAACTTTCAGTAAAAATGGGGTAGTTTTTTATAGTGTAACAATTTAGTTTAGAACTTAATGGAAATAAATATTATCCACTGGAATTCTTATCCGGCCAATGAAATGTTTGTTCCACGTTAAATTTCTATAGGGTCCTTCTTATTTTTATTTTTATTTGTAAAAAAAAAATGATTTATAAAGCTTATAATAATTTTAGCTACTTGCATTGGCGGAAGAGTTTGCCTTATTTTTTAGTCAAAAATTATTTGGTAATCCGATCACTTTATTAAATTTTGGATTTCAGCAGAGCAAGATCCTGAAAGACAATAAAATTCTCTCTCACAAATTATAACGCAAAAAAAAATTGGCATTATTTAATATTTAATAAATCCCACTTGTCATACATGAAAGCAATATTCTCCTATTTAGATCCTAACACTTGGGTCCATAGCCATATATAGGGATGTGACTTTTCTTGTGATGTGAAGAGTAGTGATACTTAAGAGGGTTGTTGTGTTATAGGTTTGTGGCTGAAAATCGGGCCAACATATAATGTGCAGCTTTGAAGATGCGGAAGATGTGCCCTTTTAGGATCCACCACCAATGCCAAAGGGCACATCCATCCCCATCATATATATCCCCATCCCAACTACCAAAATGTCCAAAACCAACCATTTGCCACCTTGTTTTAATCGCCCACCACATTGAACGGCTCATCAAACCCTAGGGTTTGATTAATTAGTTTTCATTTTCATTGCTCAAAATTTTAATTTACACACCAATTATTTTTTTTTGGAATTTTCTGATTTTAGCAATTTATTTCTAAATGTTACACACATGCTTGTAATTCTACTGGTTAGTGCATGTCGTCTTTATAACGTAAGATCCTGGATTCGATCCATAATATTGTAATGATAATTAATAATATAATCAAATTAAAATCTAAATGTTCTGGAAGCTTCTAACGAGGCATCTTATGTAGCTTGTCATATAAGGAAAATACAATAAAAAATATTATGTCAAGTGACTTAAAAGCTAATTCAGTACACCGTTAAAGTTAGAATTCAAATTAATACAACATCATGAATACAAGGTCAAAATTATCATCAAATTGAAATAGTAATCCAAATTATTACGAAAATTCAAGTACAAGTCCAAAAAGATCATCAAGCCGTTTAAAAAACTTGCAAACAATGCATTATGTCAACTGACTTAAAGACTAATTCAGTGCACCGTTAAAGTTAGAATTCAAATTAATACAACATCATGAATACAAGGTCCAAATTAACATCAAATTGAAATAATAATCCAAATTATTATGAAAATTCAAGTACAAGTCCAAAAATATCATCGAGTTGTTTAAAAAACTTGCAAACAATGCATTATGTTTGGACTAAATTTATTCCAGTCAAATTCTTTTGGACTAAATTTTTATATTCTAAAAAAATAAAAAAATACCGAAACATTTAGTTAAAAACTTCCATTAAAATGTTGAGGTGATATTTAAATTTATTAAAAATTTAAGGGAGGGTGATTATATGGTATAAATTTATTTAATGTGGTGTTTATAGTAAATTTTAAATGGGTAAATGTTGTTTTTCCATGATTTATGATCGATAACCAACATAGTAGTTTTTTTTTTCTAAGTTAAATGATTAATTAAAACACCTCGAAAAGTGCGCTGAAAAATGAGATCTAAATTTAACCTTAAAGAAGACAAAATTAGGAGGACACAAGTTGTTATTGTAGCAAACTAAGTCCGACGATAAAACTCAGAGAGTAATAATCTTACTTCAAGAAAGTACAAAATACCTAGCCTATATTGAATAAACTTGCTTAATTTTGCCTCTTATTTAATGTTCAAGTGGTATAGACTTGCTTACTTTAATCTCTTTATTTAATATTGTTTTTTCCATATTAGAGTGGACATGTAACATAGACGTCGGTTACAAATCATGGAGTGGCCAATTTATACTCTATTATAGGGACTATATTAAGTATAAGATTATGCCGCAATGACCAAATTGAAGAAAGTTGTCCACCACATATACCAAACTAGTCCTTTTTCACATGTCTTCGATGGACGTAAAGTCATAAACTATATTGTTTTTTCTTATAAGGTAAACAAAAAAACCTTATAACTTTCATAATTTTTCATTTTAGGCCTTGCACTTTTTAAAACTCGGTTTCAACATAAGAAAAGATACATAAGATCAAACAAAATACTCCAATTATTCCTGTCACAGCATAAAAAAACAATTTTTTTTTGGAGATTACGGTCATTCCTGCAATTGAGGAACTTATAAATAGTACCTAAAAAAGAGAAAAACAAAATAGCAGTATTTTTCTTTTATAAAAAAATAGAGCTCAGCTAGTATAAGCATGTTTGAGATAACTTCCTAACAGATTTTGTTTCCTCTAAAATTTGATCTAAGGATAAAAATAGCTTCAAACAGAAACATCAAATTTGAAGATTGTATCATAAATAGTTTTGATTATTAGATCAGCTGTAACAAAAAATAAAATCTGTTTAAGAAATAATCCCAAACGGAGCCATGAGTTATTAAAAAACACTACATATATATACTAAAATACGCACCAAACCACTGTCCCTCCGCACTTTTTTTCTTCCAAGGATTTTCGAAAGCCCAAGATAGAGAAAAGATATGAGCAAAACAAGAACTGCCGCATCATTGAAATCATTGAAATATCAGAAAGAAGTTAGAAATGTGCATGTCTTTTTTTTTATAGTAAAATGACATAATAGATTGCTTGTCATGGTAGCTCTCATGACATTTGGATGGATTTTTGGATGTGTTAGTTCCAATATCCTCAACAAGTGGATGGAGGAGTTCACAAGATGTGGTTTCTCAAATGTACCCCACAATCTTGTCCACATATGCTATACGTTATCCATGCAAACCTGCTTACGAATTTTATGTTTTGTCCTTCAATTCAACTTAAGTTGAAAGGAGAAAAAAAAATGGAACCATTCTAATTTAACTATGCTAAAGTTTATCACAAAAAAAACTACGACTACTAAAAAATCAGTTTATAATTTAGTGATATATCACTCCTCGGGTAATTATAACTCATGGATCATCTTTGTGTTTATAAAATAATTAAATCTCAAGTTTAAATCCATAAACTTACCATTATTTATAATAAAAAAGAAAAAATTACCCACAATAAAAAAAACTGCTCCATTCTGACAAAAAATTCCATAGATAAAAAAGGAATTTTCATTAGAAATTGTCATTTTCAACATAAATTTCAACGAACATTTATCGTCGCTGAACAGCTCGTCGAAACCTTTTTTTTTCGACTGAAATCATGGACGTAAAAAGTTTTCGAGGAACTTTCGACAATAATTGAAGTCGCAACCATACTCCGTCAAAATTATTTAAAGTGCTGCACATGTTTTGACGGAGGGCACCCGTCGGAAATATTCATGACTTTTCGACAGACCCTTACGTCAATTATTATCGCAATAATAATTATTAATGGTGTAGCTAACCCAGCATTTTGGATCCAAGCGGACTAAGCTCAAGCCACGCGCAACAGAGCTGGGCTGCGTGAAGCGTAGATGTCCACCCCATGTGACTCGTCGCGCACACGTGCTCCATTGCCATCTCTACTGCATAATAAGTTTTAACATCTTCTCTTGGTTTTTTATCTTCTTATTATACTTTTAGAACTCTATCATTTAAAGAAACTATTAATTACATTTTTATATGTTCATATAAATAATTAAATATAACTTAACAAAAAATAATTTTAAATAATTTTAATTGTTTGACTATCTGATAAAAGTAAATCTTTTTTAATTAAAACTTTAATTAATATGACTAAGCATTCTTTTTCAAAATATAAATAAAATATATTTTATCATTAGATCCCAAGCTTCATACGACATACTTCATATATTTACTTTATACTTTAAACATTGAACACGAACCCGAACGCACACCCCTGTACTTGAAACTCAAATCTTATATTGATAATATGGATACTTATTGAATCTAATTATAATTATAATTACTTATAAATCTCAAACTTCATACACTAAGCCCTCAATACTCCATAACCTATACCTCAAAACCCGACCCAAACTCAAAATCCGAACCCAAAATCTCATATCCGAACTAAAATTACATATGAATAACAATCATAAGACCAAAAAAGAAAAATTGACAAAAAAAATAATGGCAAAAACATAAAAAATGTGACATTCTCTAAAACAATTGAAAAACAGAGGGAGAAATAATAGATTTAGGAAAAAAGACGTTAGCATAAGGATATTTGGGACAACGTAGAGCTGTAAAAATGGGATCTGTGAAAAAAATATTCACCTCAATCAGACATCTGAGCGCAAAGTTATGACCAGTTAAAGTTTACAAGGAAAACCATTGACACTATTGACCAATTTTATGAATATTAATTTCTATGTTATGTAACTTAATTAGTATATATTAATTTTTAGTATAAGAAATTGAATTTTGGCTCAAAATTATTAATACATTAATTTTTAGCATAAGAAATTAAATTAGTTAATTTAATTTAACACATTCCATAATTAATAAATATTTTTAATTTGGATTACATATTACTTAACAAAATATACTACTATATATTTTCTAATTATTTTTGGGGTATGAATATTATTAGTTAAGTAATATTAACATATTAATTTGTATGTTAAATAATTTAAATTGTTAATATATAAATTGAATAAATGTATTAACATTTTATTATAATTATTTATTTATTTCAGATATTAATTTATCTGATAACATTTGCGACGGAAAAGATTTTTGTCACTAAAAAGAGACTCTTTCGACGGACATTCCCTTGGAAAGTTTGCACCAAAACATTTTGCAAGAAAAAGAAAATTAGGGTAGCGTATAGTTTTGAAATTTGCGGTTAAAATCCAATATAGTTTCCTAAAAATTGTAATTTGAATTTTTCCAGAGTCAAAATATTAAAAACTTGTTAAATTTGAAAAAATATATATAACAAATATGGTTGGGCATATAGTAATAAAAAAATGGTTTAATTTTTTTTGCAAATCTTCATATTTTATTTTCATTTTCACGTTCATTTTTTTCAATTATCCGCAACATATGCCCCTACATCATTTATTATATTTTCTTCTAATTTAATTTCCTCAAGCTATATTGACATGGCTCAAGGGGGAAAATGTTAAAAGTAACTTAATTACTAACAATTGTGATAATTTTGGTTTATAAAAAATATAAGAGCTAAATTGATGGTTATTCCAAATAAATCCTTAAAAGAATGACCTCTAGCATTCATTGGTGGATTCATACCTAATAGTGTATTAACAACATCAATAAAACAGTACTTTTTTCGTTTATCCTTTACTTATATCTAATTTATACTATGTTAAAATTATTTATTCATCACATCACCAAATAAATGAATATAATTAGACTTATCTAATAAAAAATAAGTTAAGCTCAAATTAAGGTTGAACTTGAGCCACAATAGAAGCTCGACTTATTTGACATAAACACAACTGAATTTAGATAAATTGAGGTTAGGTCAATTCAAAAAAAATAATTTAAACTTTATAAAATGTTATTCTCTTGAACTGATATTTATTGGTATTTTTAATCGATGTGAGATTTATTAGTATTCTCTTGAACTGATATTTATTGGTATTCCTCAATATTATCCCTCATGTGTAACTGCATTTGTAAGGTTTTTATGTGACATTCAAGATCGTCATTAGGTCGTTTGATCATAACGACTTACTGCCACATTGACTTATGTCATAATATATTTTCTATAAGATTTAAATCTTTTACACTTTTCTAATCTCAACTAATCAAAAATTTATATAGTAGCGAGACTATTATAGTCCAATGACCCTGTAATTATCATGCATGGATTCCATGACATATGTCAATCTAACAAAGGCGGTTTCATATGAAAAAAAGATGTTAAAAACCGAATTTTGTATTGGAAAAAAACACTAATTATAAATTAAATTTCGTTATTTCTCCCACCCTCATCCTCATCCTCCCTAATTGGAATTTCAACTATATGAAGTTAAAAGAAACAATCTTTCATAAAGTATTTTATATTAATCTATCTCAATTTATCTAAATCGATTAAATTTGTCTAAGAGTTAAATGAATCGAGCGTAAGTATAATAAAATCTATAGTAGTGAATTTTAATAAATAGTTGCTTGGAAAAGACTTTTTTTTAGTAATTGTAAAGATTTTCACAATTCACCTCCTAATTCATTATCTAAGAAGTAAATATCATAACCCATTTTTATTAAAAAAGATTCTACACAATGAAGAACTACTTGTCTCATTTTCTACCATGACCATGATATAAGTTTTATTTGGAATTACTTTTTGCTTTACCCATCCAAAATTTAATGAGTAAAATCATTTGTAGTAGAAGTATTAAAATACACACTCTTATAGAATAAAAGATAAGTCATCTCCTCTTAATTCACTATCACATGTCTTCTCATATCATGTAACAAAATTTAATTTCAATCTTAATTAGTACTAAAAAAATTATTTGTTTGAAGATATTTTTTTCTTCTTTTTTTCGTCTAAGAATGTTTAAAAGTTACATAAATGTGAACAAAAGAAAATGGTTACATAAATAAATAAAAATATAAAAAACTCCCAACTCAACTATGGGAGGACACACCTGTAATATTCGGACAAAATCAGTTGCAAAATGAAAACATGCATGTCTAGAGAGAGGAAGTTTTTTTTAGAGAAAGAGAGTGAGTTAAGACACGTTATTAGGCCTTTAGCCTCCTTCCTTGCCATTTCTCCGATCTCTCTTTGCTCTCTACAAGGACACCAACCACCAAGTAGAGAGAGAGAGAAAATAAACACTACTCCTACATTATATCTAGAGGGAGAAGAGAAGGAATCCCTTTTGTTTTCTTTCTGGTTTCTCCTGAAAACTCTCTGTTACTCTCTATCTCATTGAGCAACAATAAGAGAGATTTTATAGCTATTTTTTTTGTCATATATTTTATAGCTATTAGAAACCGAGTCTTTCTCACATTTCTTTCGCCATCATGATCTCGTTGAACAGAACCTGCTTCCTGGTAATATAAACGGAACCCATTTCTCTACTGCTCACTCACTTCACATATATCAATCTACATTAGCTTTCAAGATCATATTTTTCGGTTGCATTTCACACAAAAAAATCACCTTCTTGTTCTTGGTTTTGCTCCTTTTGGCTACTTTGCGGTTCTGGGTATGCTTCGTTTTGTTCTGTTTTCCTTTCCTTCAAGTTGAAGGTTCAATTTTATTTTTTTTGGGGTATAATTTTCTGTTGCCTCATCGCATAGGAAGTATCGCAGGTTGTGTAGATAATGGATTCTTTGTATCTGGGTGTTATCTGTTCTTGTTAGTACTCTCTTGAAATTTGAATTAGATTCAAGGCCTAAAGTTTCAAAAAGTTTCAAAAAAGAGCAAGTTAATTATCCAAAATTATTTCGAGTCTTTTTTTTGCAATCGGTTTCTGGGTCTCTATGATTTTCTCATTTTACATGAAATCCTTACCTAAAGAATTAGACTTTTAAGTACTTTCCTTTCCATTGGTTTCAACGTGAGAAGCGATTAGTACTTAATAGATTTATACTAATATACATCAAGCGTGCTGTTGAACATTTCATATTACTGATTGCTACTCATATAAACCTTTTTATTATTGACTATGAGTTATTCTTAATCTGGTACTATTTTTCTGTTTTCTAAAAAATACTCTTGTGGTGTTTGTTTGTTTGTGTTAGCAGAATAAGGCGAGCATATCAGGCTCGTGTAGCACATTCTCTGGGAGGCAGAAAGGACCAGTCCCTCGTGTTCCATCTTCATTGAGGGTAGTGGCTGCAAATTCTAACAGTGACCGGAACGGTAGCATTGTAATGGAGAGTACACTGAAGGATGTAAGGGATGGAGTCTCTGTGCTTGATTTGGACCCCAACTCCTCCGCTCCTGGTGGGACGCATGATGTCTATGGTGAGGATACTGCTACGGAGGATCATCTGGTTACACCTTGGTCTGTTTCAGTTGCTAGGTGAGTTTAAAACTGTCAATGTACTTACAATTGATCTTATATACAGTATTTTGCTGTCTTTTCCCCCCTAATTTTTATTTTGCTTAGTCTGTTTATGTTGGTTTACATGTTTCATTTCTGTAAATACAGTCTTCTCTCTCTCTTCTTTTAATTTGCTGACTTGGTTGAGATTTCACTTGATAGGTTAGTGCTTTTATGAGAACTCGTCTATTTTAAAGTTTTATTGGATCTTTTGTAGTTCTAATAGGGTCCATTTTTAGCTTTTCTCACTATAGTTCATTAGAATCTAATTTATCTTTGTTATCTTGTGATTTTTTTCATGTATTCTATTCTTGATTTAAAGAGTTATGTACCTTGTTGGGTGATGTAATTGCTTTTCGGATTTGTGTTTCTCGGAGTATATACATAATATTTTTCTGTCTGCAGATAATTTTTTTCTATACTCTTCTTGCATGTTCCATTTTGTTCATCTTGCGTCGTTTACTTTAAAGCAGGACAAATGTTTTCAGAATTACAATGTAGTGAATCTACTGATAACTCCATCAACCATTAGCAAGTTTAGTTCTCTCTTTTCCTGCATAGGTCTTAGGAGCAATTTATTTTGTTACTTTTTACTTGCTTTTCCATTTCTTTCCTCTTTCAACTCCTACCATTAGTTACTTGAGTTGCTATCTTGCTGTAGATGGTTCTAAATGCAGGCAACCCCTCTGGATACCAAACAATTGAAAAGGATATGTTATTGTTGTCACTTACTTATTTGTCATTTTCTTTCATTTGCCGCAGTGGTTATTCATTGTTGCGAGATCCACGCCACAACAAAGGACTTGCCTTCACTGAAAAGGAGAGAGATGCTCACTACTTGCGTGGCCTTCTTCCGCCATCAGTTGTTTCTCAGGAGCTCCAGGTTTTTTTCTTCACTTGTTGACCTTTCTTCTTACTTCTAAGTTTTTATATATATATTGGTTTTATATGAAGTCCAATGAACTGTTTGGTTGTGATTCTCCTCAGGTGAAAAAACTAATGCATATCATCCGCCAATATCAAGTTCCATTGCAGAAATACATGTATATGATGGATCTTCAGGTAGTCACATAGATTTGTCTTGTTGTAGATTCTTAATTTTTACATGTATGATTGCATTCAGCCATTCTGTGCTTATTACAGCAAGTTGTAGTTTAAATGCTGTAAGCTGGTTTCAGTTTACCAATCAGTTCAGCATTTTCTTCAGTGTTGTTCTTTTCATATTTCACTGGTATATCTGTTATGTATGGGTTCTCACGATGTAACAAATAACCCCAATTGCAGGAGAGAAATGAAAAGTTATTCTACAAGCTTCTAATGGACCATGTTGAGGAGATGCTCCCTATTGTCTACACACCAACTGTTGGTGAAGCTTGCCAAAAATATGGGAGTATCTTTAGTCGCCCGCAGGGCCTTTATATCAGCTTGGATGATAAGTAAGTTTCATGGAATCTTTTGCTATTCACTGTGAGTTTAATAACATTGTCTATTGCAATGGTTTTTTACTGTTAATAGGAAACTTTGTAATTGTGCCTTTGCAGGGGTAAAATTCATGAGATTTTGCGGAACTGGCATGAGAAGAACATTCAAGTCATTGTTGTGACCGATGGTGAAAGGATCTTGGGCCTTGGGGACCTTGGTTGTCAGGTGAGCTTCGTCTGAATAGTCTCAGGTGTTTAGTGCTACTCATGTAACTGACTAATCTGGTGGAAAAATGCCTGTAGGGTATGGGTATACCGGTTGGGAAGCTTGCCTTGTATACAGCTCTAGGTGGTGTTCGTCCTTCAGCTGTAAGTGTTTTTTACTTTGAATGATGTCCCAAGTCTACAAGTGGTGTCTAAGTTCATTTACAAGTATGCACTGGCTTATTCAGAAATATCTATTGTGATTCCTAGGAAATCTTGCAAATTTGGGTTTTAGCATTTTATGTATTCTAGCCTTCCTAGCATAACTTTGCAATTAACAGAGTTTACAGTCTATGTATCTTAGGCCCAGGTTTCCTTTATTGATTTCAATGAGTGAATTTTGTTTGTATGACCACTATTGCATCATGCGGCAATTTCCATATAATTAACTTAGTACATAAATGGTCCACATTGCAGTGCTTGCCAGTAACCATTGATGTTGGTACAAATAATGAGAAATTATTAAATGACGAGTTTTACATTGGCATGAGACAAAGAAGGGCAACAGGACAGGTACATGGCATCTTCATCTGATTTTGCATATAAGGTTCATATGCAGGAGCTATGTGATTTTTTCATACTAATTGGAGACCTTCTTTATTGTAGGAATATGCTGAACTACTACATGAATTCATGTCTGCAGTGAAGCAGACTTATGGTGAGAAACTCCTCGTTCAGGTATTTGTATTGACTATGGATGAGTTACTTTTCCTTTTCCTACTATGTACTTTTACTTGTACAAACACACATGACACATGCATTTATCTTTGAATTTTCTTTGATTGTGTTCATAAAACATTGCAGTTTGAAGACTTTGCAAACCACAATGCCTTTGACCTTCTAGCAAAATATGGTACAACACATCTTGTTTTCAATGATGATATTCAGGTAATTATGTCGGTTTTTTGCGATAATTGGAACGAAGCTGTTTGCTTATTCTAATAAATGATTCAATTACCTTATTTCAGGGCACAGCATCTGTGGTCCTTGCAGGGCTTGTTGCGTCATTGAAATTGGTTGGTGGAACTTTAGCCGACCATACATTCTTATTTCTTGGTGCTGGAGAGGTGAGTTAATGCTATGTTATGCTGATTCTCCACATTCTGCTCATTGGTGATTTTTGTGACAAACAAGGAAGCTGAACAAAATTGATTTCTAAATATTAATGAATGCAAAATTGACAAACATAAAGGACGTGAGCTTGTTTGTTTTCATTGTGTCATTATATGCAGAGTTCTCTCGTATCCTTGTTTAGGGGTTCTCCTCACCGTGCTTGCATTCACCAGTCTTAACCTTTGAATCTGATATTGGTTTCACTATGATTACACTGTCACATCTCACTGTTTTACCTAATTACAGGCTGGCACTGGTATTGCAGAGCTTATAGCTCTTGAAATCTCCAAAAAGGTGTGAGAGCAATATTCTTTAAACTGTCTCTTTCTTTTTTGTTTCTCCTGGAATAATTTATATGGGCATCTATTGCCATTGTTGTAAAGAGTTACAAAATTCACCTGGTTTTGCCATGCAGACTGGTATACCTGTGGAAGATGCTCGCCAGAAGATCTGGCTAGTAGATTCAAAGGTAATGCAAGTCCCTTCTGTCTCCTGTGTTTTTAAGCTAGACCACCTTTTGTTTTGGTTATATTAGTTAATTTTGCATAGGATCTCTTTGCAGGGCTTGATTGTTAGTTCCCGCAGGGAATCCCTCCAACATTTCAAGAAACCCTGGGCTCATGAACATGAACCTGTTAAGACACTTTTGGAAGCCGTTAATGTACGAACCCCCTCTCCCCTTTTTTCTTCCTGGGGTGAACCACATGTCTTAGCTCCTTTATTTCCTCCTTATTTGTTCAGGACATTAAACCAACAGTGTTGATTGGGACATCAGGAGTAGGCAGAACATTTACTAAAGAAGTGGTCGAGGCTATGGCCTCCTTCAATGAGGTAAAAAATCTGTATGTGTAGTTCATAAAGGAAATAGGTGTCTGACCATCTACCGTGTTCGCCGAAGATTTTCCTCTATGGTAACTACATTTTGTTTGATTGATTGTATGCAGAGACCTATTATTCTCTCTCTTTCCAACCCAACTTCCCAGTCTGAATGTACTGCCGAAGAAGCATATAATTGGACTAAGGTAGTACAGGAAGAGACTTGCATTTGATGAATCATCAAAATTGGCATATCATCTCCTCGGATTTTATTTACTTGTGGTGTTTACTTAAGCTGCTGTCTATTTGGATGTCTGTCGGGTTATCGGCAATGATTTAAGGATTGTGACTTTGCAGGGTCGTGCCATTTTTGCTAGTGGAAGTCCCTTCCCCCCTGTTGAGTATGAGGGTAAAACATATATACCTGGTCAGGTGGGAATCTTAGATAACTGGAATGATCTCCTCACTTTTAGATATTTGATATACTCAATGATTGATTCGGGTATCAATTTTCCTTGTTATTCAGGCAAACAATGCTTACATCTTCCCAGGTTTTGGTCTCGGTTTAATCATGTCCGGTACAATTCGTGTTCATGACGACTTGCTCCTGGCAGCCTGTAAGTGTAACCAAAATATATGAATAGATAGAAGACTTCACTTGCATGCTTGACAAGCAACCACCTCCATACAATGCAAATATATCTAAAAACTAATTTCTTTTGAGACGGGCGGGAGACAACAATCTTAATGTAGACGACTAAGATTAATATTTCTTTTCCCTTAGTGCTTGATAACCAGTTGCATTTTTTGGGTGCAGCGGAAGCCTTGGCTGCACAGGTAAGCCAGGAGAACTTTGACAGGGGACTCATTTATCCACCATTCAAAGACATCAGAAAGATTTCGGCACAAATTGCTGCCAATGTAGCTGCTAAAGCCTATGAACTCGGTAAGTTTGCTCGTCACTCTGCCACCCAAAGGGGGTCTGCATTTATTACAATGATGTATTATTTATCGGTCTCGCATTTGTCTCGTATAGGTTTGGCTACACGCCTCCCTCGACCAAAAGATCTGGTTAAGCATGCAGAGAGTTGTATGTACAGCCCTTCCTACCGAAGCTATCGGTGAAGTTGGTCGAAGGAGCTCCTCTAGTTTGTTGTTCTTGACTTTAATTTGTTATGCTAGTTCATGAAAAGATTCTAAAGAAAAAAAAGTCACGGGTAGGTTGTGTGATCAACAGTTCTTTTATTGTTTTCTTACTTTGATCTCTGCTCATCCTTCCTTTGTCTTTCGCTAAGTCGCTTGTGGTCGGTAGGAAGAAGCATGATAGGTGCTGGTAGTTGGAACAATGTATCTTAAAAGGTTGTTCTGGACTGCCAAGAAAGAGAAAAAAAATCAAATTTGATGAAAAAATAATACTCAACCATGTTTTTTTTCCATTACCAACAATTTTTTATTAAAATGAAAGTGATGATTTTTTTGTGAGTAATGCTATTTGGTTTGAGGAAACAGACTGAATTGTCGGGTTGAAAATCATTAAGCGGTGATATTTTTATAAGAGCGATGCTATTTGAGTTGGGAGTGTTGGGTTGAATTATTGGGTTGAGGAGTGAATATGGGGGCTATTTTAATAAATTACGCACTATTTATAAAAATACCCTCCATATTTACTTCTCAACCCAATAATTCAACCCAAATATCATTTCTTTGTTTATAAATAACATGTGATATGACACTTAAATGGTTCTCAACCCGACAATTCAACTCGTTTTCTTCAAATAACATTATTTTTTTTAGTTGGTTTCTTTGGGGTCTACAGTAAAAGACCTGGGTTGGGATGCACTTAAATGGTTCAGACCTAGGTTGGGATGCACTTAAATGGTTCTCAACCCGACAATTCAACTTATTTTCTTTAAATAGTATTATTATTTTTTAGTTGGTTTCTTAGGGGTGTACAGTAAAAGACCTGGGCTGGGATGCTCAAGGGGCTGCCCGCATAGGCCATTCAAAACTACTCAGCATGCTGGAACAACAACCACAGAAACATCAATTAAAGAAGCAATGGAAGCATTAAAAAGAACATGTTGATTTAGAATTTTAGATGTTCTTTAGAGTGATTCACATCATGACCTAAACCTAGCATCCATTACCAACACAAAACAGAGTGGTTACACGTTCCTTACTTTTCGTTCTTGCTGAGGTAGTGTTTGGTATTAAATCATTCAGGAGTTCAATTCATTTTATTAATAGAGTTCAATTAGAATTGAATTAATAAATGAATTCTAGTGATTGGTGTATTACTTGTAATTAAAAGAATTTATTTATTCAAATGAATCGAAATGAGCATATTGTTTGATTTGATTAAACTAAAATCAATCCATAAAATATTTTCTACCCGCGAAAGGTTCATGGGTTGAGTCATGGGGTGATGAATGAAATCATGAACACCACCACGAACATTTTCTGCTATTACAAAAACATAACAGTGAAAGATTCATGGGTTGAGTCATGGGGTAATGAATGAAATCATGAACACCACCGCAAACATTGCGCCGTTACAAAAATATACCAGCGAAAGGTTCATGGGTTGAGTCAGGGGGTGATAAATGAAATCATGAATACCACCACGAGAATTTTTTGTCGCTGTCATTGTCGTGTCGCTGCTGTTGCTGTGTATTAATTTTTGGGCGTGCAGAAGAAATGGAGAAGGGATAAGTTTTAGATGGGAGCATTTCAATAATAAACTAATTAATTATTAAAAATCTAAATGAATTCCTCAACAATCACACCTATTTTGACAAAAATTCTATTTTGTATTGATTTTGATGGTTCAATTCTGTAAGATTTGAATTCGTTGAAAAAAGAGTATAGCAAATACTGAATTTGCTCGAATTTCAGTTTAAATGAACTGAATTCTTTTCAAATTTTGATACCAAACAACCTCTTATTACAGAATGTAAAATGGACGACAAAATCAATGAGGACCAAAAAACAAAAACAAAATTATTACAGAATCCTTTCAATAATTAAAGAATTTAAAAAAATTAGTACAAACAAAAAAAAACCTCATACACAAAAGTTAAAATTCCATTTTTTTTTTTTTTTAATAGGCTGAAGATTTTATTAGCCCCATCAGCAAGATGGAGGCAAGAAAAAGAAGGAGAAAGAATATACATATGAACTCCTCACTCAAAGGAGGGAGTGATTATGCAACGAACAGCCAACAAAACATGTAACTCTCTACAGACACACATCCAACTAGGATTAATGACCCGCTCTTCCCCAGGACAAGAGCTAAGAGGATGAAAGAAGCAACATTCCTAGGGTATACGGGAACGCAGCATCTCTACTTTTCAGCCACCTAAACCATAACGAGAACGCGTAATTTGTAGCCCTTCTCGGGCAAGGAGTACCGTTCTGAAAAACTATCGTGTTTCTTTGTAACCATAGGCTCCACATCACTGCGTAAAATAAAACCCGCCACATTTCTCTCGCCTGGACCCCCCTATTCAGCAGAAGACTATCCCATGAGCCCCACAACTTTTCCAGTGTTCTAGGACAGCACCAAGCCAGCCCCAGCCACTGAACCACAGTGATCCACACATTCGCCGCCGTATTCCATTCTTTAACTAGTATTTTAATTTTGTTTGTTTTAAATTTAAAAATTTAACCGTTGGATTTTCAAAAAATTAAAACTATAAAATAAAATGAAAATTTAAAAAATAAAACACAACTAAAACTCAAATTCAAGCTCACTATCACCGATTAAAATTAGTAAAAAGCTTCTCGCCGGAAATTAGGGCTGGGCAAAAAAATCGAAATCCGAAAATCCGATCCGAACCAACCGTAAACCACACCAAAAAATAGGTTAGCCGATTTGTAACCGAACTGAAGTTTTATTTGGATATCGGACACCCGATCTGAAAAGTATAGAATAATCGATTAATTCGAACCAAACTGATTCGAAGATAAATTCGTTTCAATTTCAATAAAATAAACTCATAAAAGTGAATGAAAAACTAATTTTTTTTTTTTAAAAAAACTAAATTATTTTATATATAAAAAAATGACACCGTCATTGAGGCAGAACTTAATATTTAGAATTAAAAAAAACTAAATTATTTTATATATAAAAAAATGACACCGTCATTGAGGTAGAACTTAATATTTAGAATTATTTACAAGAAATAATTATTCTTTTAAGTATTTACTTCACAATGGAAAAATTGACACAAAAATTAAATGATAAAAATATATGTATATTATTTTTGTGTAAATATATTATACTTTTTATATAATATTTACAAGATAATTAAAATTTTCAAATAGTTAAATTTATTTTGAATTTTCCAATAGTTAATTGTATGGAAAACTTCTTTTAAATTTGTGTAAAAAAATCTTTTAAATTTATTAAAAGTAAAATATTTTACGTAAGTATTGATTTTGAACCTATGCCTCCTTGGTGAAGGATATGATATACTCCCTCCGTTTCTGAATAATTGACACTTTCCTACGATTTTTTTGTTCTCAATTAAATGTCATTTTACATACCCAATACACTTTATTGACAATTTTACTAAAAGGGCCTCTCATTTTCATTGTAATTACCATATATGCCAATGGCATCCCTTCCAACCTCTGCGCTTTCTTCTCATTTTAATTGTAGAGGGAATTTAAATTTTTTTTTGGTGGGAACCCAAAATTTCTTGCCTTTCAATTGCCGCTTTCCTTTTTTCGTCTGCTCCATTTCACTTCCTTCATTTCTCTTACCAACAGGAGACCTTTGTTAAGATTTTCTCCCAATCTTCCTTCTTCAATTTAGGCGACAGTTTCTTAGAAATGGAAGGCGTCAATTATTTCGAGGATTCTCAATATGACAGTGTTATGGATTTCGATTCACATATGAATCCATTTGTGAAGGAATCTATTTGTTCAGACGCCGAGGACGAATGCAAGATTGTGG
>NBIL01112516.1:0-11254 GCA_002752925.1 Viola pubescens var. scabriuscula | reverse complement strand
TATTAATTATTTTACTTTAAATTGACCAATTAAAAATTAATGTGTTTTAAATTGATTGAATTAGATTTTATAATTTATAAAAAATATAAAAATATAATTAAAATATACCGATTAACGTTTTAGAAATTATAAATATGATAATTAATTATAAATTATTTTTTTTGACCAAAATAAAATGGTAGACAGTACGAGGCGGTGATGACAAACAAGTTGGCTAGAGGATAAGCTCACACAGCAAACGAGGTCTCTGTCGGCCCACAACCTACCCAATGCTACCGCTGCCACTTTTCCCACTCTAGAAAAGAGAGAACCAGAACCCAACACCCGTTTGTAATCAAAACATGACAAAAGAATCCAAGAACGCTGTTTGGAATTCAAACATGACAAATCATTGTTTCAAACTTCTGTTTTATACTTTATCCTCAATTTCTTTTGGTTTCTTGCCAAACACTTAATCTTCATTTTTTTTTGGATAAATTGAAGGTATATAAAATAATATAAAAAGTGCATTTAAAATCTGAAAAAATATTAACGGTTGATCAGAAAATAAATAAATTTAGAAGTAAATCATTCACACACTAAAACGCTAAAATATTACTCATTCCGGACTTTATTAAATGTCATTTTTCTACGCATTCTTACCGTTCATAATACTTATTATTTTATTTTTTTCGAAGCATATATTTTGTGCAAATGATAAAAAAAAAACTATGCATCAATCCAATTTGATGATGGTGTAGTAATTTGAGTGAAAATTAGAAGTAAAAATAAAATAATTTTGAATAAAATAAGATCAAAGATCATTATTTTAAATTTACTACTATTTTAAAATGACGTTTAAATAGGACATGAGGAGTAATAATCTAGAAAAAGATAATTACACTCCAAAAAATTAGTAGTTCTTAAAAAAAAAGATGCATTCCACGGAGACAAATCATTTAAAAGATCGAATAAGGAAATCTCGGATAGATTGCTAGTATAAATTAAATTCAAAATACGATACAAATCAAAAACTTTGCCTTTAAATATGATTCGGTTCTATTGGAGCCACTACTCCGTTGACGAAATTTAGTATGTGTGAGTTTGGTCACTTTGGTGTTGGATTTCTTTGGGCGGAACTACTCTATTATTCATGTCGTACTGTTCCCAATTAAATAAATAAGATCGAGGCCAAAATTATAATTTGGATAATGCTGAATGGCACTACGGAATGACCTGATGACTGTTATATCAGGTCTGATAATTATGAAAATGCCACCAGGTTTGATATAAGAGCCATCAGGCCATTTTATCGGGACATTCCGTAGTGCTATTCAGCATTGCCCAATTAATTTTTATAAGAGACTATAATCCAACAAGAAATTCAAAACGGCAACACAGCATCATCATCAATCACTTCATCGCTGGACTTTAATGGGCCTTCTGAACATCTTGTTGGGCCATCCAGAATACAGGGCCACAGCCCATACATGCGGCAGGTACAGAATTGATGTGGGCCGTGTGCCCATATCTCATGCTACACTGTCGCTATACAAGCCACGATTACTTTAGCCGTCGTCGGCCACACACCAAAGAACCAACAATCTATCTAATCTAATCCAATCTAATGATTAAAAAGGGAATTCGCTGTTATGGCAAAAAAAAACAAACACTTCATCATGCAAATTGATAAATTTCAAATCTATTGATGGCATAGTTTGTTCCCCCTAACCAGAAGCGACATTTTAAACAGTAAAATCCCATGAAGTCAACGCAATTGCAATGCTTTTTTTGGCACCAGCAATCCAATAAAAGATTAAATCAATGCATCATTTCACTTCATAACAAAGAGCCTCCTTCTTAAATCATATACTTGAATTTAAACAAATAGCAACTAATTAACTTGCAATTTTTTTTTGTCTCTACCACCAACAAAACAAACAATAAATTATATTTTCATCGATATAAACTTACAACTTAACAGTACTTTCTATTTAAGTTAAAAAGTTCGTAATTTTTTTCTGGTCTACATTCACATCTACGAGAAAGAAGGTTCGTAATTCTTCTAACTTGAGTGCCACCCAAGTGATAACCAATCCTAATTATGCGCTCATTCTGATAAAACCGCTATATATATAATCCAATAGGTTATGGTGGGTCCCGAAGCCAGCATCGAGAGCATGGCTCAAAGCAATCAAATGAAAAATAACAAGTACCGGCATGTTTATCATGGACGAAATGATGACACCAAGTAATGATACCAGCAAAGAAGTCAATCGACAATGAGGAGAAACCCAGATTCATCATCTTATCAATTCGGCACGCAATAGGCATAGGATTCCTACCAACTTGTTCAAGTTATGCCATGATTACTAAAACCCCAACTATAATCAAATTGCTTCATATAACTAGAGTAAGCCAACACTCCGTATCGCTTCTCATCAACTAACCTGCAAAACATTGACATTCTCATGCCTAAGATGAGTACTAAGATGGTATTTATTCTCCTCTTAGCATGGCTACTATTAGTAACTTCTCAACATCATTTCTCAACCAATGTCAAGGTTCAAGCTAACGAAGCAGGTAAGCCGCATTCCTCTAAGGTTGTTTTTTTCCCAGTCGTGTCGTCTCCAAGCTAACCCCAGGTGCATGTTATCTTTTCTTAGCAGCCATGACTCGTGTCGAGCTCAAGCCTGCACGACCCAGCTCAACATTGCTGCAGGACAAAGTCTTGCCAAGTTGGGTAAGCAATTACGTTCTGCATTTCTAGTCACATTTCAACCTGTCTAAAGTATAGTTTGCCTTCTGTTTATAATCATCCAAAAACATAAAAACAGGTTCAAAGGAAGAAGAATTATAAGATACCATCCGGACCAAACCCGACAGGAAACCACAACCCACCATCTAAGCTATGAATCAATGGATGCAACCGCAAGCAAGGCACAGAGATAACAGAAGTCACTAAGGTCAACAATATTCATGTAGAATAGGGGAAGTCAGATGCAGTCATCCAGGCTGGAAACCTGAACCTTGGACTTCTGAACTTGTAAAAGACGATTAGATTTGAAGATTTGTTATATTAAAACAACTTTGTGTAGCATGTGCACTTTTAAATAATCTCTAGTAGTATTGTTCTAGCAAAATAGAGTCAAGTGTTATTTCTTCCAGCATACAAAAAACAATAATAACAAGAAACCAAGTCAATGTAAATAACAAACCTAGGCATTCTGGAGATCCCATCTCTGGTTACATATCCTGTCATGGGAAATGCACACGCGCCTGCAATAGAGTTTCAAGTAACAAGAACAAAAGACTGGGAAGCAAGCAGAGTAACATACTACATATGAATTAAGGATCGAATAATAATTCCCTACAGGAATTAAGGATCGCATGATAATCCCCTACACAATTTTCGTGGCCTGCATAAGAGAGTTTTTTGTCTCTTTCCAAAACAAGGTTACAGTTTCCAGCTCTAGAAAATTGAGCACTGGAAATTTTGTTTGAATGGTTAGATCAGTTCTACCATATAGTATTGACAACACTCAACTCAGTGTATAAGCAATACTGCAACAATTCCACAAAAGACTTGTGAAACAAGTGAAAAATCAGAGCTCATAGCTTGCTCCGCCAATGCAGCCGCCAGCAAGGTTGTATGGCTACTCAACCCAGAAGGGAAGTAACTAATCATGACATGTGAGGATGATTGGACAGTATGATAATTTTTTACATTCCCAAAACATGCAGAATAACACGTGAATTGCTGGGCAGTATTTACAGTCAGTCTGATGATGGTTTACAGACCATGTGGTATTAGCAAATCCTTAGTCACGCAAAATTTTAATGATTTGCAACTGATTTTAGATGAATAAGCCAAAACAAAAAATGGCAGTATGTGTTCCCTACAATACATCTTGAAATATACAGGACTTACCGAAAACTACAAACATCGTATTAGCAAGAATTTTTCTTTTTATACAGTCCGCTTTCTCTTTGACCGCTTGCTTCTCTTTGGCCGAGAAATATCTGGAACAGGTTTGCCTACACTAGAAGCGTATGCTTGTTCTAGAACTTCCTCACCCTGTTAGAGAGTTCAAATTAGTTCCAGCTACAAAATTACTTAAATTTCTACTAACACAACAGTTGCACTTGTTCAACCAAATGAAGTTCTAATGGGTACAAAAAGATTGCTGTGCTACCACTATGACTTGATATCATCTCACCTTCACCTAGCTAATCATCAAGTAAACCCTCAACTCATGTATGTCTCACCACTCACCAGGTATACATATTGCATGAACTTTGATTTTAGTTATGGCAGTTCATTGGTCTTTGACTCTTTCGTATGAGAACTGTTGGTACTATTAGTTGACTTACAGACTAATGGTTCAAAAGTTTCAAAAGCTTCAAAAGCAAAGGACAATAACTAATGGACCTATGTTCATATCATATTTCAGAGTCCTTAAGGACTTAAAGAGACAATTACCCTGTCATTGCTATCATCATCTGAGTCCTCATCAGAACCCAATTCCGCATCCACAGTTTGAACCTCCTCTGCTGCTGATGTTTTGCTAGAAATTTTTCTTCTCTCTTCATCCTTTAACTTTTTAAACCTGTGAAACGTGATTCCTTTGTTTTTCATACAACTCTGAAGCCAATAAAAGAAAAGGACGTCCTGTGAGGCAGGATACCAACCTCTCACCAGGTGGTACAGGCTGTGAAACTGATCGTTTTGCTTTTCCTGCAGTGATGATTCCACTAGCGTTCTCACCAACCACTGGCTTTGCACCGCCCAATTTGCGTAACCACACCTGTTGGGTTGTGCTAAGCACATTGTTTACAAACCTAAAAATAACAATGGCACATTTATGAATGAATTGAGAAAAGAAAAATCCAACATGTTGAATCACTGAAGAAAAAGAAACATCAACAACCCCCACCCCCCACATCTTTTTTGACCACCATAGATAGTTTAATAAGGAGAACACAATTGACTGTCAAGCCTGACAAGAGTTCAGATCCCAAACTTCACCGTCAATTGATATCGGTAAAGCAAAAGAAATAAGTAAACAATTTTGGATGCCTTACAAAAAGGAATACTATAGCATGGAGGGAAATAAGATTTATATGATGGGGTGGAAAGCTATTGGATATGAGAGCATTAACATAAAGACAGCGAATGGCATAGTTTTAGTAAATGACAGTAGCATTAATTTGTTGTATTTTAGCGATCAATAGGATGTGATAGGGAGACAATTATTGCCTTCGCAGGCTCATAAAATAATGATTCAAATTTTAGAAACCACTTTCGAGAAATCCCATTTCAGTCCCTGAACATTTTTCTTTTCTCAACCAAGTCCAACACCTTTCAAAAAAATTACATTTAATCCCGTTGTAGGATTCCTAGCATAGTTTTAGCTCTAAAGCCGCATAACCTAGCAATCTTATATGACTCTGTAAAATATCCCTAAAATGCATTCAGTTTGAATTTCCAAGGCAGATACCTCAATTGAGAAAAACAAAATGTTTAGACCAAATTATGGGTTCCCGAAAAGGTTTAGACAACTTTTTTTCGTTCCAATCATAAATTGGTAGACTGCCGGCAAGTTCTTGCATATTTGAAATAAACAAACTAGTTTATCAGCATTATGGACACATCAAATGAATTAAGAGTTAGAAACCAACCAGTAAATTGATAATCCTGATGGGACAGACAAGGAAAAGTAACCAATCATGAGAGGAAGAAACTTGAAGACAAGAAGTGTGTTCTTTTGAGCTGGATCATCAGTCTGCCAAACCAAAGCAATCAATATTTCAAATCACGTAGATGAGTAATGGTATGCTAAAATAGAAGGCCAGCAGAGATTGATTTTTCGACCTGGGGAGGCTTCATTATCTCCATTGACACATACTGCGAAAGGACAAGGAGTACAGGCAAAACCAGGTATGCCACAGTGTCATGCCAACCCAAAGGTGGATGACCATCCTGCATGATGGAGATGCATTAGTTTAGTCATCCATGATGCACAAGTTTGTAAAGGAAGCATGAACTAAATTGACCTCTCTATCAATAAACGATAAGAGGAACGCTCTAATTTGGTTTCAGGGGGAAACTACACAATATCACATGGCATTGAGAGAACCAAGAAAGGCACGAGTCCATTTGCGGCAGACACATCAGAAGAATTCCAAGGAAGTACTAAAGAAGCCTGTCGACCAGATCTAACCCACTGACTTAATTTGCGATATTGTCCAACCACTAACTTCTCTTTTTTCAGACGCCAAGGCCGGAGGTCAACATGACAGAGAACAAAGATAATCCATAAAACACCTATGAAAAAGAAAACTAGAACAAAATACTGAAAAATTATATAAGCTTTGTGTTCCTAAGACAGAAAAGGAAGAGGAAGTCTATCAAAATACAAGTACTTTTATTTGTAAAGAGTGTTCTTTCTGAAGGGAGAAGTTAACAACTATTGGAGTGAGAAATTCATAAGTATTGTGATGTAAATGTAGCTCTATGGACCATCTAAAAGAGTACACTCATTTTCTTAATGGATCACCCACTGCAAAACTCACTGCCCACTTTCAGGAAAAAAACATCAAGTTATGAAATTAAATGATCAAGTAACATAGGCCTAACAAAGCAAGGAATTGGGCACCAAAAGAGTCTACAGGTCCTGCTTTTCCTTCAATAACAAGCACACTGGATTTACAAAGCCACCGATAACTGAAATCCTGAATAAGGAACCCATAAATGGTTACGTGCACTAGGTTGTGGCATGTATGACAGTGACAACTTCCTGCATCTGTAAGATTCTAATTTGCTTTTTAAAGGTTTGATGCACAGAAATATCACCCTAACTTTGAGACCACGAATCTAATTCTAGATACTTGCAGTTGAAAACCTTATAAATTCAGTTAATCCTACAGTTTCGCTTGCCATCCAAACAACACAAATCTATGCTCAAATGTAAATTTCCACCAACTCTACCAAGCTGATAATCTTAGTGTAAGATGCATCAACAGGAGCCGCACATCATTGGATGCTTATCTTGGTTTAGTTGAAATCTTCCTCAGCCATTTCCCCCTTCTTGATCAGTAAATATCACCCTAACCTAAATGCAAAAAGTAAAAGCCTAAGCTAGAGTGTGATATCCCATCCTACCGAAGGAAAATGAATCCAGAATCCTAAGATAGATAATAGCCTTTCCTTCCATCAGTATCCAACAGATTACTCACGTCTTCAACAAGTTGTAAATTATAAGTGATAAAAAACCACACCACATTAACCCAGGAAGGAGATCTAACTTATCACACCCTTAGTCATGTGACGAAAGGCTGACCACAAACAACTCAGATATATGAAGAACAAGGGCAAAGAAATGTGTACTAAGTTGAGTGCTGACTGTATATCATAATGGCTCTATAAATTTCACCATCATGTGCTTCAGATATGGATGCAAAGTTATATGGACGATGATTAACATAAAAAATCTTTATTCCCAGCCGAGGAATTAAATAGCACAAGAAAAATAACGTTAAGTAATTTACCACAAAAGGAAAAAGCCAAGAAACGCCAGATCCACTTTGTCGAGCTGCAATTGATGTCGGCCCACCCAAAGACGGGATCCAAAAGAACCCTTCCGTCAACAACCCCTTCGATGAGAAAGTTAACAAATGTCAGCCATAATCAGATTGTCTCTGTATAAAGACACTAATATATACAGCAACACCCCCACAAGTGTCAGCAAAATATCAACCTGTTGCTTACCTCATTTGCAACATTTGAAAGAGCTTGATAGAGACCAATCCAGACAGGTATAGTGGCCAATGTTGGTAAACAACCTAAAAGAAAATGTCATTAAGCCAAAGTGCACAGGGAGAAATAAGTGCAATCTTAAGCAACCAATTAGGTTACTACCTGCAAGTGGATTAACCCCAGCTTGCTTATACAACCGTGATGTCTCCAGTTGTATTCTCTCCTACAAAACACCCACATTTTAAACAAAAAAATGAGCTAAATAGTAAATACTGACCTCAAAATTTATAAAATGCAGAGTCATGTCTAACCTGATTACCCGCGTATCGTTGCTGAATAGCTTTTAACTTTGGCTGAAGGTTTTGCATAGCAAGCGTAGACTCCACCTGCAAAATTGACGATTGAAAAAAATGGATAAGTTGATAATTTGAGATCCAAACTTTTTGCTTAATAACATACATAAGAAAATAAAGAATAAAAGTAAACTGACCTGTTGCTTGGTCAAAGGCAATGTAACAATCTTAACAATAATGGTAAGCAAAATAATTGCAAAACCATATGCATACGGCACGTGGACCGCCGTCAGCCCATCCTTCAATATCTAACTCAAGCACCAAAATGAATACACAAAATTAGTTATGCAAATTCGCTTGTCCATTTTTGCAACTATGTATAGTTTATAAGGAGTGTGAACTTACTTTGAGCACAAATTCCATACCGTCAGAGATGAACCCGAACCAGCCACCACTCTTCTGTACAGCAACAGCAGCATCGTCTGTCGATGCTACTGAAGCAGCGGAGTCCACGGCAACGACGGCGGCGTCGGCGAGAGTATAGAATAGGCCCTCGGCTCTGTTGACTAGCGAGGTGAAGTCGAGGGAGGAGGAATCTAAGGGGTTGATAGGAGGAATTTCGTGGAAGCTGAGATTGACACGGGTGGACATGAATCGACGGGTGGGGAGAGTGGGGTGGTGGTTTCCATGGCGAGATGGAGATGGGAAGGAAGTACGGGTGAACAGCGGAGATGATGAGATTAAGGTCTTCGCCATGGAAGGATTTGAGGAAGGGTGATGGAGGAGGGAGTGGTGGTTAAATGCGCATGAGTGGTGGAGATGAGGAATTGGTTAAAACTCTTTAGTTGAGAGCGAGAGAGCAGAGTTTTGTAAGAATTATCCGGTTTTATTTTATTCTTGTTTTGCAAATTTGTTTTTTTTGTAATAATTTAAAAGAGGAATAAAGGAGGGGAAAGGCGCCTGTATTAAAATTTTCTAGCCATTAGCAGTGAGCCACGTCAGTGGAATCTTTATGCTTTTATGAATATTCACTAACCATGTTGGGTTGGGCTGGGCTGGGCTAAATGTTTTTTGGTACAACAGATTCGGGCCCAATAGTACTGAAAGTTTTCCAAAGTGCTCGTTACTTATAGTAATTTCCCCGATCTCGATTAATTGACGTTTTATACTTCTGAAGATATAATTTTCTTAGCATTACTAGTGTACCCTGATAATAGAAATAGGAGTGAATATGAATTTTGTCAAAAATCAAGAAGAGCAATTTTAATTAATATGAATTATTATTTTTATAGACACATAAATATCAACTACCGAGTTGGCTTCTCTTTTGGCAGCCGCAACCGAATGAAGGAGCAAATTTGATGTTACAAGAGAGCATATGCACGCCACTTTAATTGCCTACTTGTAAAATAATGATCTTCTATCCTCTGCTGAATCTGCTCTATGCCTGTTGTAAATGTTATTTTGTCCCACCTATCCAAAAATCCACCAGCTGAGGCTGCTCGATTACTCTCACCACGTGGAAGAAATTTGTTATTTCGTTATTATCTGAATTGATTAAAAAAAATTATCAAATCATTTTAAGAATTTATTAAACTGTCGCAATTTATTTAAAAAGAAATTATCCAAGTGCGGAAGGAAACGGTGACGTATCAGGAGAAAACAGGTGTTCGCGCCTCCACCTAGCGCACTTATAGGTGTAAAAGTAAAAGCGCCATTTCTTAACAGACTCTACTTCGACTAATCGGTCTAGAACAACACTAGAATTCTCTGGAAACCGCCAGATCATATTTTCGCAAAAAATAACAGGCGGGAGCCGCCTACACTATTCGCGACGAAGATTGCCAAAACACATCTCACCCGTTCAACCTTTCCATCCAACGGTTCCCATCCTACAAACGAACGTTCCAGAAAAACCATTACTGCTTTAAAAACAACCTTCCTCCTCCTAGCTTGTCACAATTCAGTGAAAAAACACTAACAAAAAAAGTCATCTGCGCTCATAAAACTTCGTTCCATTAGGATATTTTTTTTCCCTGCGATTTTTAATTTCGAGAAGAAGCGACTATGGCTGGTAAAGGAGAAGGTCCTGCTATTGGGATTGATTTGGGTACCACATACTCCTGCGTGGGTGTGTGGCAACATGATAGGGTCGAGATCATAGCTAATGACCAGGGGAACCGGACGACGCCGTCGTATGTGGCGTTCACCGACACGGAGAGATTGATCGGCGATGCGGCAAAGAACCAGGTCGCGATGAACCCCATCAACACTGTTTTCGGTAAAGTCCTCAGCTTTTTCCCTAATTCTAACTCTGCTTTAATTACTTGGGTGCATAATACTGTTCTTGCATGAGTTGTTCTAATTTGATATACTTTCCAGCTGTTCTATTATGCCTTCAGAAGAAGAAACAATTGAGAAATTAGTGATTTGGGAATAATTAGTTTAGCAATTGGTTTGGGTGTTAAGTTCTATTAGATAAATAGAAAGGGTTAGGTTTATTTGCAATTTTAAGTCAGTTGTTGTGGAGAGTATATAGTGTTTCTATGTGTTGCAATTGACTTTGGCATAATTTCTAGTGAATTTGTAGTACAAGTATGACTTTGTTTCTAATGTTGTTGTTTAATTTCGGTGTTGTGCAGATGCCAAGCGTTTGATTGGTAGGCGATTCAGTGATCCATCGGTGCAGGGTGATATGAAATTGTGGCCCTTCAAGGTTATCCCTGGCCCTGCTGACAAACCCATGATTGTTGTCAACTACAAGGGTGAGGAGAAGCAGTTCGCTGCTGAAGAAATCTCTTCAATGGTGCTCATCAAGATGCGTGAGATTGCTGAGGCATTTATTGGTACAAGCATCAAGAATGCAGTAGTTACAGTCCCTGCTTACTTCAACGATTCGCAGCGTCAGGCCACAAAGGATGCTGGTGTGATCGCGGGACTGAATGTTTTGCGTATCATCAATGAGCCTACTGCTGCAGCAATTGCTTACGGGCTCGATAAGAAAGCGACCAGTGTGGGTGAAAAGAATGTGCTCATCTTTGATCTTGGTGGTGGGACATTTGATGTGTCCCTTCTGACTATCGAGGAGGGTATTTTTGAGGTGAAGGCCACTGCTGGTGATACACATTTGGGAGGAGAAGATTTCGACAACAGGATGGTGAACCATTTTGTGCAGGAGTTCAAGAGGAAGAACAAGAAGGACATTAGTGGTAATCCAAGAGCG
>NBIL01112451.1:0-16455 GCA_002752925.1 Viola pubescens var. scabriuscula | reverse complement strand
TTGAAGGAAACCTGATGCGCCGGCAGGGTGGCGCCTTGTGACGGAGCCCTAAAGCTTTCTTCCGCTTCTTCCATTTTTTGTTTTGCATATAATTTGACCATGATAAGAAAGAAAGAAAAACCTATGTGTTTATAAATTTAATAACTTTAAAATAATTTGACTATGGTTGCTTTCGATTTAGGTGCCAAAATCTCATAAATGAAGGTGATAGATATCCCATTAATTAAGGGATTTGTTTACTTAATTAGCCACTAAAAAGGAGCATACGGGTACTCAAGAAATTGTAATTAGCATAGAAATCTCTTTTGTAGGAGTGGCCGATATTCTTTCCCCATTTTTTTCTTTTATTAAACGACACTAAAAATTAGGCGGAGGGTGACTTGGGTCCATGAAAAATCTTAGCAAGAAAGAAGAGGGTCGTCTTACAACTTCTAGGTTCTAGCTAGTACTACTAGTAGTAGGCTAGTAGTGTACCCTTCTTTTCCTTTTAAAATAAAAAATTAATAATTAAGTTTGGAAATGGTAAAATCCAAATAAACAGGATGTACCCTAAAGTTAAATTCTATCAATAAAAATAATAAAAAATTGCAAAAAACATATTAAAATTTAAGAAAAAAATGTAACAAATACAATAGAGTCATCTTTACTGGAAAATTGAAGAAATTAATTTTAAAAAAAAAAGTAAATTGCAAAATATTTTAAACTAATTTTTTCATTATCTTATATGCCCTACCATATCTATTACTATATTTCTTGTCTAAATTTCATATTCTTTTTGGCAATTTTTAGGAAATTATAGTGGGCGAAAATAGAATTAATTTATTTTTTTCAATTTAAATTTTAAAGTAGAAAGTGAATAAAGATGGGTGGCTCGCCTTTATATCCCTTCCTAGGTTGGAGGTTTGGTTTAGTATTTGGCATTTTGTTAGCTCTCAAAAAGTCTTAATTGAATTCTCTTTGCATATTATTCCACTTCGAGTTACCCGCCTAGTCCTTGTTAGTTGTTACCTATACCAACTAAAGATGCCTTCAACCTTCGACCTTCGACCTTTCTTTTTTTCCATTCTAATTCAAAAAGTAAACGCTCTGTATTTTAAAATCATCATTTCTCATTCTTCTTTTCAAATGAAATGACATTTTCTAACCAATTTGTATATACACATTGTAAATTATTTTCATAACATTTAAACTTAAGTATGTGAATGTTTCGTTGGATATAATTTTATAGAAAAAAGTAACAATCATATATAATTTACCCTTTTTAATTATGCAAAAATAATTATAAAAAAAAAAATGTTTCCTAATTTTCCAATCAAAAGAGGTCAACTGATCAGGGGTCCAATAAAAGATGGGATAAAAATGGGAAGTTAAGGAATGGCATTGTAGTTGTCTCACAGGCATGTTATTAGATGATTATAATAATCATCATACGCATAATTATAGTTATGATAATAGTAAAAAAAAAATAACTAATAATAGAATAATATAAAGACATTCTTAGCTCTTAGCTCCACAAAACACGAGCCTCATCATAATCATCATAATGTAGTAGTAGTAGTAGTCGCTCTTCCATAGAGTGGAGAGAAAAGCTTTCAAGAAAGTCATCCTCGATTACGAAATGAGGGGACAAGATATATGATTACAGTATCAACTTTATCAAGAATACATTACTAATGAAATTCCTTCTCTCTCAAGAAAAGTATATTTAAGACTTTTTTAATACAGAAAAAGTTACTGTGGTGGAATAGCAAAAAAAAAAACTATTTTTAATGGAAATTATTAACGCAGTTCTAACTTAATTTACTCATATTCATTAATGTTGTATTCACCGAGAGTATCAAATAATGTTTCCTGATAATAGTCGAACGAGATTAATTTTCTTATCAAAAAGGGACACAAAGAACACTCCATATGAATAGAAAAAAAATATTTATATTTTATGTAATATGCTATTGATTAATAATAATTATCTAACGCAAAGCATATTTGTTGCGATCCTCTTCAATTTCTACACATGGTTATGTATAACATGATGATTAGAAAATGTATCATCTCGTAGGGAACGTGGGTAACAAAATTCAATGGTGAACAATGGTAACGATGAATTTGTGGCCAAAATAAGACCCACTTTGCTGCCTACAATATGAACAAAAAGGATATACTTATATCACTTATATGAATATGTTTCTCCATTTAGTTAACATCGCTTGTTTCTTCTTTTTGTTTGGATATCTTCAATAGAAAGAAATTAACTTGCACACTTAGCATGATTTTTTCATCCCATAAGCTAAACTTTATGAGCGACCTTAAGTGTACCGAGTGTATCTATTTAAACATTCTTCTAATCAACGAGTTAATCTTCTATCAAGATAATTACGAATTACATCCAATACTCTATGTATAGTTTAAAAAAATGAGTATATATATACACATTCAATTTCCAACTTCATAAATATATAAAAATAAAAGAAGAAAATGAAAGTGATATACATGGATCTCATTCAAAGTCATGATAAAGTTTTTTACACACAATGCTTAGAATCTAGGACACAATGATAAGGTATCATCATCTCATGGGCATCTCCCTCAAAGAGGTGATTCTAAAGTTACAACGAACTCAATAAAGACTTAACCGTTTTCTTTTATGATATACTTGAGGGAATTGATTCTTTTCAAAGGCCACATTAATAGTAGAATTTCTAATTAATTAATTAATCTTAGTCGCCAACACCTGAACTTTACTCCTTTGCAATATTAATGTACTATCTACACTTTTACCCTCCAAAGCTTATTCCATTAGTCCTCTTTACTATTTTTAATATTTTACGTTCAAGCATCCTATCTATCCCTTTCCCCCTTTAATTTCTTGGAGATTTTATTAGGAATATGTATGGTGTTTTAGGTGTAGTTTAGCTTCCGGAAAATTACACATGTATTGAATTTTTTTTACGATTTATGTAAGTTTTTAGCCATTTTTTGTAAAAACATTTTGCAAGTCAATGCATTCAATATTTTCTTCTAATATTAAGGTTTTCTCATGTCAATACTGAAAAATTTCTATGCACATTAAAAACTGATATAAAAAACTTACAATTTACACATACACACATACCGCAAGTCTTCTCTAGCTGATGGAGCACCATATCCTTACCCTAGGGGTTGGTACTAAATTTTGTAGTGGACCTACACAGTTTTTCAGTAGAACCTACGCATTGCTCGAGCTTGCAAAAGTAAGGTCCATGGTAGAAAAAAGAATGAAAAATATTTTGGGTTTAGGTGGGTCGTCAATTTCACCTCAAATCATTTCATGTTGTTGAAGATCTTTGGAATCCGAAGCACCAATCCGTCGCTACACTAAAGTTAAAGCCCTTCCAAAAATATATATATATGTATGTATATATATTCCCTACAACAACACTTTGTATATATACTGCCAAAAATACTAATTATTTTGATTATTGTCCTCAACTAGCCTATTTAATTATCAAGATATCATATGGAAGTAGTGGATATTAATTTATTGCGGTCCAACAATAAGTAATACTAGAGAAATCCAACCAATCAAATTAAGAAATTACAACGACACTATTCTTAGAGAAGGACAGCACAATAAAATCTTGAAATGTCTAATTCTCGAATCATTTTTTATCCTAATTTTGTTAATCAAACGTCCTTTCAGTATTATAATAGTATTACTGAAATGATACTTTTAAATTATGCACAATGTCTTTTCCTAAGTTTATTAGGCGTATTTACTGTATTTACTATTTACACGAAAGAAAAAAAAAAGAAGGCGTGCGTACCATTAATAATGTATTAAATGAATTAGTTAAATTTTTTTTTTAGAAAAAAAAATAAAAAATAGAGTTCTTTATTTATTTATTTTGTGGGTCGAGAACATTCGATAATTCAGTCATCGGATTCGAACCGATTAGGACCCCGCAGGACGGTGAAGTTCTCTGTCATAAGTTTTAACACAGTTGAATACTCGGAGCTCAAACTTGAAACTTCTGGTTAAACTAGAACGACTCTCTATTAATTAATTAATTTATTTATAGTAAAAAACAGAATTCTTAATTAATACGGAGTAATATTGTTTAAACTTTACTTTTCCAATTAAAAATCAAATCAAATAAAAGGTGTTGGTGATAATATAGTTGGTTCATCATTTAACGCGGTTTTGGGTCTCCAACTCCTGATGGAGAGACGGCCCATTTTGTCCTCTCTCTCTCTCTTTTTCTTTCTCAGCATGTGATATGGTTGATTAGTAGTTATAGTTAGTTGGATTTCTCCACGTGGCCCAATCACATGCATCAGCTGCACATGAAAAAGGAAACAAGAATCTTTGTTTTAATTGGAATTGGCAAAGAAAATGTTGGGGAGAGAGCGACTGCTAGTATAAATACTTTACACTTTCATAGATTAGTAGCTTTGATTATTAGTATTTATTTAAATAAACATATTAAAGTGCTAAGGGATTTATTCATCCTCTTTCGAGGTTGATTATCCTTGAAATTAATCTTTTAACTAAGTAGAGCAGAGAGTATACCGATARAAATTTTGAGAAAACGCAAAGAATAAGAAAATTGGACTAAAACAAACACCACAACTTGTGGAAACATCAAACCAAGAAGATACATAGATTAAACTTTTATCAAAAGTTTCTATGCATGGAACTTTTATCAACATCAGTAAATAAACAAGTTCCATTACTTCTACCAACATTTTGATTAAACTTTGAGGCACACTACAAACTCTAATCAACATAAAAAAAAAAACCTTAGTTTCTTCTACAAGTTCTTGATAGAATTTGCATCTCGCTACTCGTTTCTGCGCATTTTCGCATTCAGTGGAACTTCTTTGTAGGATTGCACCTTCACGGTCGCTCTTCGTGACGGTCTTCCCATTGAAGCTCTACGGGACGATGATGAAGAAGCTTGTGCTTCTTCTGTTCTTGGGCAACAAGAATCTGCAAACTGAGTTTGGCCATTTTCTTGAACTTTAGCATCTTCTAGTTCTATCTCAAACAAGTTCTCTGTTGGCTCCCTCTCTTGGGATTTGAACCTAGCAGATTGTCTTCTTAAACAGCGCCTGCAAAGGGGAAAGCCCAACTGTGATTTGCTCACTTCTCAAAAGATCACACCAATGTTAGTCAAAATCTCAAAACTTCAGAAACAAGAACGCACAGAAGCTTTCCTATACTTTTAACATGTCAAGAATTATAAATGAGGGGAAAATATGAGAAGAAAATGCAAAATACAATCTGTGATTGATCGATCATCAACGAGACCTATGTTGGTATGAATTGTTCTTGACAGGAGAGCCAGCAATGGAAGTGTTTATCTTACCTTTTGCTTTCAACCTTCTCTTTTTCTGCAGCTACTTGATGAGTGGTGGCAGACCCCATAGCTGCAAGTGATTTGGAAATGGCATGTATCAGCACAATAAGTTCTAAGAGTTATAACCAAACACACATCATTTAAGAGTAGACACTTTAGGTTGAAGAACAATCACATTGACTTCTTGCTGGGCGCCTTCTGGTGCGATTACAAGGTTTGACATTGCTGTTATCTTTTTGTGAACTTTCCTCAGCTACCTTCTCCCCTTCCTTGAGCAAACAAAACATGATGGGATCAGTGATGTGCAAAAAAGAAAGTGTAAATTAGTCTTACATTGCAGTGAATCAGTAGACATAACTGAATGCACCCACCTGGGAGACGGTGGTTGTTTTCTTGTCAGCTCTTACCTGCAAAGCAGAGAAAATTCATTATAGAAAATTCAAGTGATCTTTGACTGAATTTTTCATTAGACTAGAATCAAATTTGTTGAACAAGAGTTCTTATTAGCAATCCTGCATGTTCTAAAGGTGTCGCGTTCAGATGAAACTACATAACCCTCAAATTAATCTCTTTCCAATCACAAAGGCATTCTAATCCAAACACATAATTTCCAAGTAAATTCTCTAAGTACAGACATGTATAGGATTGAGTATACTAAACTAAATGCTTCTAATATGTATAGCATATCATTTGTCCAAGTTCCATCATGATATTCCTGTTTAATCTGTTTAACCTATATCAACATTGCATTTTCTGTTGAGGGATCATAGAATGGGCAAGACGACTAACCTCTAATTCCAAATTCTTTGCTTTAAGTAACGCGTCCTTGCATAAAAGTTCATGTTGTAGTGCCTTCAGCTAAAATGACAAAGACCGAATGCTAGAGTCAGATGTCAAATAATAAAAAGGAATTTCCAGAGATCAAACTTCTCTATTATTCGAGTAAACATGAAATTTCATAAACTGAACTATACCTTTTCCCTTCCTAGGTTAAGTTCCTGCAAAACAGTAAAACAAGGTCAATGTCATTCGCATTCAAATTACAGTAGAAGGAGCTTTATCTTCAAGTATCAATGACCAGAAGTGAACATACCGCTAACATATGGCTATTTGACTGAGCAAGATTCAAGTTCTGAAGCTGCAATTTCTGATAGCTTGTTCTCAAGTTCCGCAATTCTTTTCCACTCAATTCAATTATTTTACTGATCACGATTAAGGAAATCTCATACATACAATGCCCCGGAAAACTTCCAGGGAAGTACTCAATTGTGCAAACCAAAAAGATGTTAGTTTGGCCTTGGTTTCATGTGGTCATGTATAAGATAATTTTGCTTTGGTCCCAAACAGAAACACTTAAAGAACTAAAGTTTTAAACTTTACTTTCGTAATTACCAATTCCATTCCATCAACCAAACAATGAGCATTCAAGAGAATGAAAATTGAAAATCATCAAAGGATACTTCCTCTCATCTATAACTCTCACCAGTGTTGTTTTTTCCTGTTTCAGAAAACAGTAATCCAAAGCAAGAAAATAGAAAAGGGCTGATTATAATTTCGCAATGTCTCATTAATTTCATACAAAAGAAAAAGAAGCAAGCTATCATTTAAAGAAAGAACCTGAATGGAAAACCCAAAAAAAATACCGTGAGGAGCTGATTAATGAGCATCTCTGTGGAATTATGAACTTGAGGATGCTTCTCTTCTATGCCACCCAATTTGTGCTGAGACTGAGTGTTTGAAATGTCAGATAACCTTTTCCTCACTATACTCCCAATCGAAGATCTTTGCGCCATTTTTTCGCCTTTCATGCTTAATTAAACTTCAGAATCTCAAAACGATAATCAATGGAATTTTTGGTTCTTCACTAACTATTAATTCTCAAAGAATTTACTCTCCAAGATTGCGTCTTTCCACAACACAGAATATTACCCAGCAATCAAAACGACAAATACAGAGCAAGCAAGAGGAGGGTTTTGAGTTATTCTTCTTTTTTGGAAGGTTTGTCAGGATTTGCTTGCAGGGTATGGAAGACACTGAGAAACAGAAACCCGGAATGCAAGCTTTATGATTTCCCTCTTAAAATTTGAGTTTTAGTAGAAAAGATTTGATTCAAAGGAGAAGAATTGGGAGAATGAAGAAGACGAAGGCAAAAGAGGGAAAGACAGAAGGAATAAAGGGTTAAAGATGGAAAGCAAAGGCGAAGAGGATTTGATTTGGGACTTCAGGTTTGGGTTCTAACGGCTTCCCAAAGCTATGTATTATATGCGTCCGTACCTAATTTTGAATTTCCGAACCTCACTCCGAACCTACTCTTTTTCTCTTTCGTTCTTTCCTTTTGCTCCAACGAATGTCCAAATTTTACTATCCTTGGAAGATTTGGGGGCAAAGGAAAGTTGTTCAGGAAATTTGAATAATATCTTTCTTTTCCTTTGTAACTTTTAATTCTTTAGATTAAATTGCTCTGTAGGTCTCTCTGTTCGAATTTGTTGGTTACATTCAAATAATCATATACACTTCATAAATTAAAATTTGGATCTATTATCATATCAGTATGTATAGTGTATCGATCATGCTCGAACAAAGGGGTTGGGGTAATCGGTGAGAAATTACTACCCCACAGGGCCACAGGCCACAGCCCTCATCAAGCTCTGGTCTTTCCTGTGAAGAATGAGGCAGAAATGCAGAGTGGAAGCTTATACACACAAATTTCTTGAATCCGGTCTGTCGAAAACTTAACAATACTAAAAGCTTCGAAAGTAACAATAAATACATATATAATGGATACTGGAATCCATATCTAAACAGATCGTCTTGGCTGTTAGCTCATCATGCAATATATGGGGAACGACGAGCCATAACAAAAACATACATATTGGGAGCAGAATCAGTGTCGAACTTCAAAATGCAGTGCTCGGCTTGATTCATTTCCTTGCCTAACCACAACCAGACATGCTATGATATCAACTTTTATCAACTCTTGCTCCAAAAGTTCCTACTACTGGTACATCTCCAGAAAATGCTACATCTGATAACCATACCCAACTCAGCTACGGTTACAATTATCTTCATGCTACAACTTACCTGCAAACATGTAAGGGTAGTAATGTTGTGAGAATGCTTATGCATATGCTCTAAATAAATAAATTGCTTATGCTTAGTCTGGATTCACTTTCCACTTCGCATATGGCACCGCTTTAACTGCTTGCAATGCAGTTGAAATGGTAACTCGCATGAAATGAATCCATACTCAGGAAACTGATTTGCATTACATACTCAATTTTTTTTTTTGCATTACTGAAACACTGTAGAATCACTTTGAAGATCTGGTTAAGGGAAATCACACGGATCACAAGAAAACTTCCCACAACAAATGATGTTCCTTTGAAACATCGTGATGAACTGATTTATTGCGATGGGTTACTGATACCCATTTATGTAAGAAAATAAATATTTCGTGTACAAGCACTCCCTTGTAGTTTTATTAAAAAATATTTACTTTCAGTTCCAGTTCGAGGAAAGCATACAAGTATAATAGATTTCTAACAGAACTTCCTACACTGGACTTGGCTAGACTCCCACAACTGGTTGTCTGATGCATCAGATATAAAATAAAAAATCTGTATGTAGCAAATGAGCCTTCGCCTTTATTCTTTACAGTGGATACAGACACATACCTTGAAGTAATTATTTCTTGGCAGTGCCATGTAGAAGATATGAAGCTTTAGTGCGAACCTGCGAGGTAGAAAGAACCTGTTAAATGAAAAACACTCCGGCGCATGGAGATAAAAAAGTTGGTATCGCCCAACCTTTGATGCATATGGCCTAAAATCTGTGCTACTTATTTGACAAGCACAGTTTCGCAGATAAACACCCCACATCTTATTGATAACTGGCTTGCTTTCTAGCGTTGAGTTGGACAAGAGCCACTTCTCTGTCAAAACCAAATAAATGTACATCTTGAAAAGATCAAAATCTTTATCCTTCACATTAATGGAGATGAGTAAATTCAGAATCTCTTCTTCATCCTTCGCCTGAGGAAATAAGAGAAAAAGTAAACCCACTCAGATTGATTTTGAAAAGGCCAAAGACACGGGAACTAAAAAATGCAGTCAGTGCAGCTTATGCAATCAGGCACCGACTAAACTAGATTGAACTTGAGACATTTTTCTACAATAATGATGCATAGAAACTAATGAACATTTATACTGTTACTAATATTAGTAAACAAACAACACAAATCAAGTAATCACAAGAATTTGAGGCCCAATACATAGATAATAGGAAATTTGAACACAAATTTAGAATTTGATAAACTGTAATCAATCAGGTACAAAATATGCTTTTAATTAATTTAAATTTTGAGCCAAAGAGGTTAAAGAAATTGTGTTACCTTATTACCGAAACAAATAAGTAAAATTTGAAAGGAAACCACACTTCTGAGGTGATTGCTACGATTACTGACTCCTGAAATGCATTCCACGGCGCACAAACAATTCAAGTCCCTAGGGAGTCTGCAACAAAAATACAATAGCATGATGTGAAAACGGAACAAGGAAATTGATCAACCAGAAGCAGAATATAGCATTCAACACCATTTATAGTTAGGGTGATTAATTTCTCAAACTATTAGTAATGTGCGCAATTATTGTCTTGATCAATCAAAGTAAACTTAAAACTGAGTACAGAATTGAACTTAAACAATGTGCATTTATCTTGCGATTCTCTCCTTGCTTTAACTCAAAAGAACGTTCTCAGCCCAAGTGATGGACAATGACATAACAAAAAAGTGGTAAGTAAACAAATCACTCGTCGAGAAATAGAGTGGCGAAATCAATAATGGCATAACAGAAAAGTAAAACATAAAAAAAAAGTTCAGTAAATCCACAGGCAAAACTTAAGTAACAGTTACCTGCAAGCAAGAGATCTTGCTATTTTTTCACAGCTGGTGTTCCATTCTTCATCTGTGAAGTAACTGATAGCTGATTGCAGTAACTTGTGCAAAAGCAACGATAAGCCTTGAAGCTGACGGTCCAAAAATAGACAAATTGTGACTTCAAGTAACTCTTCAGCTTCTGAAGAGGAAAAAATAGGCTGTTTAGCCCTGCAAATAAACCATGTCAATCGTTAAAAAAAAATGTTGGATGTAGTGAGCAGTAACATCTGCAGATTCAGCTATTTGAGAACACCCAACACATCATGTTAGAAGCAAGACTAGGAAAGTGACATCAGAACAGTTAGATACCTTACACAAAAACAAGCAGCTACGAACTTGATCCAGGATCTAATATTTTTAGGTGGACCCCTACAACTGGAATCTGCAGCTAAACATCAACGTATCTAGTGAGAATAACCATTTGCATAAGGAGGCACAGATGAAAATAATGATATATACATTGTACCCAAATATGCAAAATTCATGTAGATGTCTCCTAAACTGCATGAAATCATATCAACAGAAAATATTCCAGGAACCACAGTACAGAGAGGATGGATGAAAGAAAACATGCCACATCCGATCCTGCATTAGATGCATTACATATTTGGCATGCCAACCTTAACCGTAACTGAGTATGGAGTGGAGAAAACATGTGGCTCAATATAAGATGCTCTGACAAATGTGCCTTTGTAATAGGTTAATTTAGAATGTTCAGCTTCCAGTCCTATTTGAGCCAACAACAGAAAAAAGAAAGTCTTAAAATCTTCATTAAGTTCTTCTATCCTTGTTAATTTAGTTCTACCTCTCTTTTCACCTAAATCCTCCAAGTGGACTCCCCTTTAAATAAGTGTTGCACTGGCCAAACCATCTCAAGCAACCCCTATTATGCATCCACTATAGTTTTCACCATATCCATCTTTTAAATAGAAATACTTCTCATTCTGCCATCCTCATTTTACAGCAAGCCCATATCAGCATCATCACCACTGCAACATACATCCTGTGTCTGGTGTTGTTTCACATGGACGATACCATAAAGCATTGATTTGGTAAAAACTTTTTGTTATATAAACACATTTTCCTCCTCCATTTAAACCAATCCAACCTCATCCTATGAACATCTTTTGACCCCTTTCCTTAGGCAAGTATGAGCCTAAATAACAAAAATAGACTTTCTTTAGCACCTCCTCTTGTTTTAAACTAACACTTACAATATGATCCCTAGATTAGCTGAAATTGCAATGGTGGTATTATGCCAGATCATGCATAGATTAAAACCTTCTCCCTCTAAGGTCTCCTTCATTAGAGTTCCAGCTTTTGGTTTACTCCTTACTTCATCTGATCTGTGAGGACTAAATCATCAGAAATTCCAGGCATCACAAGATCTTGTCTTGAATAAGCGTAGTTCAAACATTACGAAGGAAAAGAGATATGATAGTAGAGCCAAGATAATGCTTTAAGAAAGAGCTCATCTTCTTTTATTGCTGTAGGAGTTCAAATAGTTTTCCTTAAATCCAGACCTTGAATTTAAATCAATTATGACTAGTGAAGGCCTGCTAGCTGGTTGAACCCCATTGTATTACTATAAATTGATCGATGGCAGTTTGTTTCTTCCTAAATCAGAACTATTTGCCTCAGCCAATATGCAATACATGCACCACAAATGGCAATGCAGAGAGCAACTCTCACATCAATATTGTTGAGTAATGGTTCATAACTTCAGCACTTAGAAAAATGTATGCATGTAAGTAAGTCTACTCTACAATATCACTGAATTTAGTGAATTTATCAAGGCAACAACAATCTATGAATTCAGAAGTTTATTGACAGTTGATATTACAGAAGTCCAGGGAATTAAATGAAGTTAAGCACAGGGTAAGATGCTGAAAGCAAGGACTGAAGTAAAAGGAAACAAAAAGTAACTACATCATGTGCTTCAAAATGTCATGAATTGACAGGCTTCCAGAAATCAATGTAGTAACACAAAGGAAAGGAACTTCTTACATCAGTACTATCCAGCTTATATATCTCATAGACAATACCATTCTAGACCCCACTTTTATAGAGATCATGGAGAAGACTTCAAGCATTCACCACTTTACATAAGAAAATAGTCTTCTGCACTCAACTTTGAATTCGAGAAAAGTGACTTAAGGAAAGAAAACTTACAGGTATTAGTGCATTCCATGTGTGATGAAAAATCGAAAAGAAATCCATATGTTTCAAGCGCCCTTTTCAGTTCAGAGTATTTGGGAAACCACTCTGTTCTGAGGGACAACACCTCAGCCTAATTAAGCATGACAACAACACAAACCATCATGATTCAAAGGATGCCAACCATTATTAAGAGAGTGCAGTAAACTTTGCATATGCAAAATAATAGATCTGCAACCAACCAGCAAAGCATAGATCAAGTTCACCTTAGTCTCAGTTGAAAGTATGGTACACCAGAAATCACATGCAGCTGCACTCAACTCTTCTTTCGGTGAATACAACACTGAAAGCACAAGGGATAAGAGTAAAAGAAACATCAGATAACAACAACATAGACAAATTGTTATAGACCTAAGATTACACAACAAAGACAGTTAGGACGACAGATTTACTCACTCAAATTAAAACTCCACTTTGCAATTGAACTCTCTAAATGGGAACTTTTGGAGACCAATTTCGAGAGCCACCCATTTACCAATAGCCCTTCGAGGAAAGTTTCACCTGCAAATAGTATCAAAGTGGTTGCTGACTATATATGCTGATTGGTTACAAAAGGTGATAAAGCTATTAAAGTAAATATTTAGGAAATAAGTAACAACCTTTTTCTGTGGTGAGCTCAACCAAATTGTTGAGCTTGTTTTGCATGAAAGACTGCAAAAGTGAGCTATGCCCTAGCTCAGGAAAAGAAAGAGTTGGAAGGGTTTCCTGCAATTCAAATAGCTGGTACTTTCAGATATCCTAGAGATGAACCAGATTTCAGATCTTTGAAACATCAAAACAAGCATTAGCAAGTATGGGTAAGAGTTTGCGTGCATTCATCAGAAGAAGACCTGATCTCCAAACACTTGAATACCCACAGCTGTGACCTCTTCCTCACTGCTCACGTCCTTCATCTACATCACAGGAATTATAAATTCAGTCACAGACACAGTAGAAGTAATAGCCATAAATTGTGCTGCACGAACCACCACAAGGAAGCTTATCATGCCTGCTCGTGCCATTCATTAATTTTCTTCGAGAGTAGCGCTTCTTTGCCATCATCATCTGAATCATAATTTGTGCGGGACTTCACTCGCTTAGATTTCCTCTCAATCACTTGACTTTTTTCCTTGTAATAATCAGCCAAAAGATCATCCAACCCAATAACCTTCTTGTTGCTTCAAAGTATGTAAACAACACATAAAATTCAGTTAAAATGCATTTGAATGTCAACCAACAAAACTCATTTATTGCACAAGTGTAAATCCCTAACATTGAAGGCAGGACAAACATTAGACATAACCTAACATCACTTAACAAGTTCCTTTTACTTCACTCTTTTTTAATGAACATCACTTGACAAGTTAGTACGGCCTAACAAACGAGCTCTCCAAAACATCAAAAAAAAACATAGACTTACGCAGATGATGAGAATTTCGAAGAATAAAATCATGAAATGAGAACCTTTTCTTGGCAAAAACGGGTGCGCACAAAAGTTGGTCATCAGATTCGATGTCGAGAAAGTCATCTGTATCCATCATCTCTTCCCTTTCGTTTCCCTCCTCCTCGCTAGTCGCTATGGCGTGTGCTTGCGTATCCCCCTCTTCTTTTTTGTCCCTCTCTTTTTGGTTTGAGAAGTGAAGCGCCAAACTGGAGCGGTTTTTTAAACGATATTTGTAGTCGCGACTCGAGGGTTTCTTTTCTTGACCTAGACCGGCAGAAAAAAAATCAAGAATTTTAATTTACTTATTATTGTTTTTTTTATTAAAAGATGATGAGTAATGCTATTTGGGTTGATGAAACAGACTAAATTGTCGGGTTGAATGACGTGGCAGTGCATATCACGCGCTATTTATAAAAATGTCACCGCTTAAAATTTCCTCCTCCCTTACATTTCCTCCTCCCTCCAATCGTCCTCCATACCTGACCTACACATTTGCGAGACTTAGCTGCCTGAATCCCTCCTCGTCGGCCATATCAGCTCGACCTCCATACCCGCTCAACCACCGACGGCCACCGACCTCCATCCTTGCGACAGCACCGACAGCTCACTTCTCTTCCTCTCTTTACCCCTTTTGGCTGTTCTTTTATCATGTTTGATACTTTACTTTTCTTTCCTTTGGGTCTTTTCGCTTTGATTTACATTTGGGTGTTGTTCTTCACATTTATGTTTTTTTTTAATTTGACATGTAATAGATCTTTTTATTTTTTGTGATTTCCTTCCAGTAATTTGGCTATAGGATTCAATTGGGTTATTCTAACTGTTCTTTTAGTTGCTACTGGCGTTCCTTATTGAATTTCTTATGAGTAAACAAATAACTAAGCTTTAGTTTCACGGACCCAGTTCTTGATTCTCATTTTCATATTTATTTTTATTTTCATTTTCATTCTCTATTTTTCTTTTCCGTTCTGTAAGTCAACTTTTGTTACATGTAATGGAGTATTTGCCTCAAAGTGATTTTATGGGTATCAGTCCTCCATTACCCGAACCTGATGATAAATTGATTCCGAAATCAGGTATGGTCTTCAAATCAGAAGAAGAAGTTTATAATTTATATCTTGAGTATGCTCGTGAAGTGGGATTCGGTATTAAGAGAAAAAGTGGGAAGAAAGATGATTATGAGAAGCTGAAATATTATATTGTTGCGTGTAGTAGATGGAAATCCGTAGCAAAAAATATTTTTAATCTAAGGCCATCAAGAAGAACTAATTGTAAGGCTAAAATCAATTGTATTGTTAATGCTGAAGGAGAGTTCACTATTTCATCTGTTAATCTTGAGCATAATCATGCATTGAGTCCCACAAAATCACATTTTTTTTAGTGTAATAAAAATATTGATGCGTATGTGAAGAGGAGGGTTGAAACAAAGGACCAAGCAGGCATACGTGTGAGTAATAATTTTCATTCTTTGGCTATGGAAGTAGGGGGTATGAGAACTTGACATTTACTGAGAAAGATTGTAGAAATTATATTTTTAAAGTAAGACAAATTAGGCTTGGAGTTGGAGATGCAGCATCACTTAGCATGTATTTTGCATGCATGCAAAAGAGGAATCCTAATTTCTTTTATCTGCTTGATATAGATGATGACAGTCGATTAAAAATATATTTTGGGCAGATGCACGATCTATAGCAGCCTATGAAACTTTTGGTGATGTCATATCGTTTGATACAACGTACTTAACTAATAGATATGGCATGCATTTTGCACCATTTGTTGGGGTTAATCACCATGGGCAGATTATACTATTTGGATGTGGTTTACTCTCAAATGAAGAAGCGGATACATACATCCGGTTATTTAAAGTTTGGTTGATGTGCATGTCAAATGCTCCGAATGCAATAATTACTGATCAATGTAGGTCCATTCAAAAAGCTGTCAAATATGTTTTTCCTAATTCTCACTATCGTCTTTGCATGTGGCACATTATGAAGAAGTTGCCTGAGAAGCTTAGATCACGACATGATTACAAGCAAATTAAAAAAGTTCTGAAAAGTGTTGTCTATGATTCCATTGAGGTACAAGAATTTGAGGAGATTTGGGGTAACATGATTAATGATTTTGATCTCAACGAAAATACATGGTTAAGTGGTTTATATGAAGATCGTCATCGTTGGGTTCCAGTGTTTGTAAAAGGAACTTTATGGGTTGGAATGTCTACAAACCAAAGAAGTGAAAGTATAAATGCATTCTTTGATGGGTATGTTGGTCCCAAGATGTCTTTAAAGCAGTTTGTGGAGCAGTATGATAATGCATTGAAGAGTAAGATCGAGAAATGATAAGATTTTATCCTCTGGAGATCTGTGGTGGGAGGGCTGGTCCGTCTTTGGATTCCCCGGGTCCTTCAAGTATGTCGTGAGTATTACTTACAAAGCGCCGGAGGGGGTCTCTGGCGTAGACACTCCGATGCTAAAGTCAGTGAACAGTGTAAGAAAATAGTATAACAAGGGTTTGGCAAGCTAACTTCGGCCTTACCTTTGAGTCTT
>NBIL01112436.1:0-15614 GCA_002752925.1 Viola pubescens var. scabriuscula | reverse complement strand
ACTTCGTTGGGCCGCAAGTCAGGTATCTTGCAATCATCTGTGTGAAGGTAAAGGACCTTCAAGTTCGACCTCATGATGGTGAACGAATTAACCTCACTTTAGTTCTTTGGGATTGTTTGTATTCCGCGTTTGTCAACCGATTTTGTTAGGATCTTGTGGAGCGTTTCTTGTATGGACCTTGTCTAGCGACTAAGGACCATATCACAGGTACGTTTAGGTCCCCTACTTTCCTTCGTAAGAGAAGTTACTCCGAGGTACGTTTATGAAATAACCTCGACATCTGCCGTCCTCCAAGATATATTTATGGAGACAATACTCAAATGCCTATGAAGAAGAGGAATGATACACCTAGGGCAAGACACTTAGTACATTCGAGGCACTACCCTAATTGGTTATTTACCCTAGTTAGATTGGACCAGCGACCTGATGACTATAATCTAGTTGCCTACTCTACTATGTAGCCTCACATTAGTTATTACTACAAAGATGGCGGTAATTACCTAGCTTCAATTATTAGTTGGCCAGACCTCTAACCGTTCCTAGATAAATTGACAAGCAATTGATAAACAAGCAAATACAAACATAAGAATTTATTAAACTCAATTCGACCTCACAATTAACCTACGCAACCTTCAATGAGCTTTACTAAGAAGGGAGGATTTAGCTACTTATACCGAAATTTGCATAAACAAAAAAATTAAAGCGAAACTGCATAAAGGAGAAAGGAGGAAAGTGCTGGAAATTACAACTTAATACCGGCCAGAACTAAAGCTCCGGGATTATTACAAAGAAGGAAAGGCGCTGGAGGCGGAAGTATGGAATGACAAAATCCGAGAGGGAAGTCCCCTCAAAACCTAATTCACTAAAGTATTTATAGTAAGTAGAAAATAGAATCCTTAGTCTAATAGAAGTAGGTTTCCTAAAATATAACTTCTGGTGAGCTGTGATATCGTGGGAATAAATGACTGGATCTGTCGGATTTCTTCTTTCGAGACTTTCCTTTTCCGCATCGGACTTCTCAGCTTCTGCGAACAAACAGCTGCAAGGCCTCGACGCTCAATATTCGTCTGAATTCTGCTGAAAGTGTGTGTTTCTACGAATTTCCCTTCCTAAGTCGAGATCTGCAAAAAAAGAGAGAAACAAAGGTAAATCAGTAGTATCAAGATCAAAAGTGGACCAAGAAAAGGGAGAAAAATATGTATAAAATACATATTATCATAGCCATAGGTCGGGTGTGATAGTCAACAAAATTGGGGATAAAAGAGAAGAGTTGTGTGGTAGAAGAAAGATAAAACCCTAGCAGGCATATCAAAATCAGTTTTGCTTTAGAATTTTCTTAAAACGAGAACTTAAATTCTCCAAGGCCTAGAATTGAAAGAATTATTCTTTTCAAATCCAAGGTTCTATAGAGAATGAATGAAATTCAGAACTTTTACAAAGGCTTTCCATTCTGTTTAGAATTTTTTTCTGAACTATTTCTCCCACACTTATTCATTAGCAATATGGAATGTTGCTGCTCTCTCTTCTTCCTTTTTTATTTTTTACGAATATATTAAGAAATTTGAGATTAGTAATAGTTGATGGTTATGTACAATTTTCCATCTTTTATTCAACCTATTTCCCTGACAACTACATCACAACATACCTAACCAAAAACCTTCTAGACATAGAACAAAAATTCCCAGTTCATCATAAATTTTATTCTGTATTCCGTCTATCAGTCATTAAAAACCCTTATCTACTATTGGAGTGCCTGCTAGAAAAAGGGCAATGAATATTTTTTTTGATAAAGGCTCAAGGGGCTGACAATGGGCAACAAAACTAGTTTATTCATAGAAAAAAGTCTCAAACAATTTTAGCAAATAGCCTTGATTGAGCCATAATTGCAGTGGTTTTACCACTAGTTTTCTAAAATTTTCAAATGGTATGCTATTGATTTTCTGTGTGAACCATTTGATTATTGCAGGAAACAACTTCGGGGAAGAAGGGAGCACAAAGGAGAAGATTGAGCATGATTTTGAACAAATTTGGAGCAAACATATTCTTGGTTAAGTTTCCAGGCCAAGTCAGACCCTCTTGGCCAAGACAGACTCACTTGGTCAATCCCTCACTTAGAAGACCTATCCAGGCAGTTAGGAATTAAGCGGCACTGACGGAAGACTCCCACTAGCACGATGATTGTTGGTGATTATCCGAGGAAGCATCAGAGTGGCATCCAGTTGTTCCTTGCCTTATCTTTTTAGACTTTTAACGTGAGGAGGAGAGTTTTCAAAAAATATTTTCAAATACAATTTATATTTTGATTAGGACTCTATTTTCCTTGATTTCTGCCTTTAGCTATTTTCTAGGAGGAGGAAAACTACTTATACTCTTTCTAGGGTTTTGAGGAGGGGAGTTCGGAGAGGCTGCCCTCGCTTGGATTTTGAACCTTTTCTCTGGTTTTCGATTCCATTTTTCTATACACTTTGCTGCTTCGGAAACGAAGGATTTTTATTAATTTATATTTTATTTTTGTTTTCAATCATGAGTATGAGTAGCTAAGTACATCATTCTTAGTAGAGGCGTTTAAGGCATGAGCATGAGTTTGAATGAGACCTAATCGATCTTTACTAATCTTTGAATCTGCATTTAATTAATCTTGTGCTTATTCATAACGTGTTTTCTGTTTGATATTAGACCTGATCACTCTCGGCTTGAATAGATCACGCAACAGTCATTCCGCTTGGCCATGGATTATTGACCAAGAGGATCGGAGTAGACACCTACGCACTATCGGAACATCCGTGAAATGGTAGGGGGAAAGGTTAATCAGATCCACTCCCGACTGACACCGGAGGATACTTGTTCTAGAGTTGTCTTCCCCTAATCGATCATAGGCCAACTAAGTAAACCCTTTAACCGGTAAGGTGCTAGTTGGTTAGGCATCATCTCTAAGCATACCTGAGGTGGTGTTGATACAAGAGGGAAGCGGGGGTCATAAGCGTACCTTGATCCTATAGCAACTCTGTAGATTGAGATGAATATCCCTGTGTCAATGATTGTAACTCATGTCTCATAGCTGTCGAGCCTCTACTAGGAATTCTCTCATTTATCTGATTCCCATTTTTGAATCTGCGTCTTAACTAAGAAAACATTCTTGACCAAGATAGTTTTCTGTTTCAATTATTTCCAGTTTTAGTTCTAAACAAAACCCCCGAAATTCATCTAAGTCTCATCACTGGTCTTCACAAGCAGACACAAAATCATACCATTGCTCTCTATGGATCGATCCTCTTGCTTGCTATCAATAATTAATTTGTTCTTAGTAGTGTTGTAATTTATATTTATTTTTGACGGATTCGACAACCATAAAATTTTGGTGCCGTTGCCGGGGAGTGACGGACACTGATATTTGTGTTTTCTTATTTTATGACCAGATCATCTCGTAAAGAATTGGTACCTTTCAATCCAGAGCTGACCAAATTTTAGAAAGAAAATAGAAGGAAAGCCAGAAGAAGACTAGTTTTACTAAGTCCACTAAGAGAGGATCATCTTGATCAAGATATAAACTAGGAAGAACAAGGAGCACCCAATCCACCAATTGATATGGAGCAACCACCACCAGAATTAACCCTCAGGGAGCTGAACCATGGAACATAGCCAACTACCCACTATTGCCTTAATCTACCACTAGTGGATCATGATTGGGCTATCAAAACAAATATCATTCACAACTTGAAGAAATTCCATGGACATTCTAATGAGAACCCCTACATTCATCTGAAGACTTTTCATTTGGAACGCGAGGCCCTTAAACCTCGAGATGTTTTGCTTGAGAGAGCGAAGCTAAAAGCTTTTTAGTGGTCGTTAGAAGATTCAGCAAGAAACTGGTTCTATAGTTTACCTCATAATACCATCACCACTTGGCCTCAATTGTCAAGAGCTTTCTTGAACAAGTACTGGAATGGAAGGAGGGCTGGAGCAGCAAGGAAGAACCTCATTTCAACTCAGCAGAAAGGAGCTGAGAGTTTTGGAGAATACTATCAGAGATTCAAAGACCTCTAGGACATCTGCCATACACATGGAGTAACCGATCAAAATTTAATTCAGTATTTCTATGATGGAATACGTCTCAGCGACAGAGAAAAGGTTGATGCAACAGCAGGAGGAGCTTTGCAAGATGTCACTCATACTCGTGCCAAACAATTACTCCAAACTATGGCTGAGAACTGCACTAACAATGGCTTCTCAGAGCGCTCTAACCCTACTACTTCTTCTATTAATTCAATTGCTATGGAATAACAAATTGCTAGTATTGCTAATTTTATTCAAAATCTTTCCACAGGTACTCTTGGCCAAGACAACAACCAAGGCACCATTATGAGCGTGTGCAGGATATGCTGCCAGACTGATCATCACACAAATCAATATTCCTTGTTGCAACCTACGACAACAGACAAGACCACTGCTTAGTTGAATGTTGCGTATGGGTATAATCAGAACCAACAAAATAAGTACCCTCCAAACAATAATCCATACTCAAACACCTATAATTCTGGATAGAGAAATCACCCCAATTTCAGTTGGGCCCAAAATCAGCCTCTAACCAATTCCACATTCCCTAACCAGTCTCAACAACCACCATTCAATCTACAAAACTTTATTCCTAGACCACCTAAAAACCAAAATAACCAACCTCTCTAACTACATGCACCTCCATAGCAATTGCAAATTGCTGGTCCTTCACATGATGATGAAATAAACAAGACTTTCGCTCAACACGGTGTTGTGCTTGCAGACATACAAAAATAGTTGAAGTTACTACTGGAGGACAGGCAGAAACAAGGAAAATTGCTTCCAACCATAATAGACAATCCCAAGCATAATGTGAATGCAATCAGTCTGAGAAGTGGTGTAGGTCTGCCCGAAAGAGCAGAGACATTGGCGTACGAATAAGAGAAGAAGAGGCTGAGGCACAAGAATTGGCAGGAAGTGATGGAATTCGAGAGGCAATACAAGTACAAGTCCCCTTAACAAATTAAGGAAGAAGAGGCAGAAGCCTTAGAGGAAGCAGAAGAGATAGCAATAGAAGATGAAGTTGTCTTGACCAGGGGTGACATTGAGGAGGAAGGAATGGCCAAGAAAGTTGAGAAAGAGGGCAAGAAGGAAGAAGAAGCTAAGAAATAGAAGGAGAACGATGCACCTCCACCTTTTCCACCCACGCCTACGAGGACAAAAAAGGAATTCATGGAAATATTTAAAAAAGTGACGATAAACATTCCAATGCTTGATTTGATTGCCAAAATCCCTAGCTATGCTAAATTTCTTAAAAGTTTATGCTCTAACAAAAAGAAACTTGCAGGTCTTGAACAGAACAATAGGACAAAGAATGTTTCCTCTGTGATCTAATCTAGACTTCCAGAGAAGTGCACGGACCAAGGCACATTCGATATTCCTTGTAAGATAGGAGACAAGAAGATTGAGAAAGCTTTATGTGATTCAGGAGCAAGAATCAATGTACTGTCACTTGCAGAATACGAAAGGCTGAACATCGGGACCATGAAGGAAACTACAGTAGTCATCCAGCTTGCTGATAGATCCATCATTTATTCTAAGGGAGTTGTTGAGGACGTGCTTGTCCAAGTCAATGACTTCATCTATCTTGTCGACTTTTATGTCGTTGACATGAATGTGGATTTTTCGATAAACAATACTGATGTCCTCTTGGGCAGACCTTTTCTAAGGATTGCGAGAGCCTTGATTGATGTTTTCCATGGATGTTTAACTCTTGAATATTGTGGACAAATCATTAAATTTAACATGTATGATGTTGTGAGTCATCCAGGAGAGATGCTCAGCTTGAACTTCATGGATGTTTATGAACCTCCTACCAAGGAAGGATATGGGCTAAGTGCAGCTAACCCAATTGATTGTGACATTGATTGTTATTTTATTAGGGAGATAAAAGAAAGGAAGCAGAAGCAAGTCAAAGAAGGATCAGTCATTTCATTAGAAACTGTGAAAAAATTCAATGATTTAAGTCCTTCAACGAAGGAAAGAATCAATTCTGACCAAATCTTATGTTTTCTCTGCAGGATACAAAAAGAGGCCAAAAAGGTGAGTTTTGGCCAAGAAAGGGGAATTCATATCGCAAAACGCTCTTGACCAAGAGCATTCCTTTTTGACACATGCCCTTCAGAAAGTATAAAAGCGCAAAAAATGAAGAAACAACCTCCCTGTTTCCCCAACTTTCAGTCTCCTGCAACAACCGCTACCTCCCTTCTCATGCGACCTCATCTCGTTAACATCCCAACAACCATTGAAACTGAAATGCCAAAATCCAGAGCTACAATTTTAGCTGAACTCACTCTCCGACGCAAACAACACTTGTCACGACATATTCTGTCACCATACCACAGAACTTCCTCCGCTTCTCATCCACCGAGATGCCCATCACCTCTGTCTCCGATGACCCTCGGCTTAGGCCCGTCCAGTTCACCACAAACAACCAGCTCACAGTGCGAAGCACTATCAGTAAAAAACTTCATAGCCACAGTCCTCACATCCTTCGATACTGCCCTCGAATCTACCCCGCGAGCACCACCGACAGAGGATGCAAAGGATATCTCCTCGGAAATGAACCAACCCCCAAAAGCAGTTTTGAATTCCACTACGACTCCAGCCGTAGAGTAGTTGGAGGTGGCAGTTGGCCAATTAGGACAGGCATCGAACATGTACTCCGACGAGATACCCTTACTTCAGTTTCAAAAGAGAGGATTAAAGACACGGTCGGTTGATCAAGACGCCAAGAGAAGTGTCAAGCAGAGGATAGACACTCCAATGCCTATCAAGAAGTCTGCGGATTCCACACCTGCATCTGCTTGTGTCCCCACCACTATTCCTAGCCCTAGAAGGGTCAAACAAGTGGCCCACAAAATTCCTCAGGCCATGGAACAAGTCGGACCCTTTCCCCCTACTGCCAAGCACAAAAAGGGCAAAGTACCTATGACTCCTGCACAAGGGTCAGACGAAGAACTTGAGAGTGACTATCTCAAAAGCACTTTCAACCCCGCTCGGCTGGTAAGATGTACTAAACTCATTCTCCAAGCCTCTAATTTTGGTGGTTGGTTGAATTTTGATACTCTTGATGACAAGGAAAGATTAGAATATCGAACAAAGAATGGTGAGATAACTCCTTGCATCCTCTTTTATTATGATCTTAGGTTGGGGTTCTGTATTTTTTGTGACTAATGTTGTGTATAACGAACTGTGTTTGGAGTTCTACTCCACCTTTTGGGTTGATTCTACAGCTCTAGATTGCAGGGATAGAGAGCGGCCCGATGACATTTAGCAATTCTAATCCATGTTTTATTACCAAGGCAACTTTTGTGTAACATGTTTAATACTAGTAACTCTCACTTCTCACCTCGGAACCATGATCAATAAATTTAGAACTCGAGAAGATCTAAGGAGGAACTGTCTTGGCCAAGCAATTGACCAGGAATGGAAATTTTCTATCTTGCCCAAGTGAATAATTGATTTGTCCAAATCATACATAGAGTTATCAGTCTTTTAATCCTGCACTGTAGAGTCTTTTATATTCTCTTGCATGTTTGTGTGGACACTTCTTAGAACCAACGGGGTTGCACAGTGTTGGTGATTTGGCACCATCACCCTTTAAATAGGCGAAACTCCCCGAAGTACATTTAGCTAATCCCTTACTACTAGGCCGAACAAGCTAAGTCGGGTGTGTCCAATACTTGAGCTTTATATGTTTTAATTTTCTGCAAGCGAGGAAAAGAAAAGGAAAGGAAGGACTACAAAAGACTCCAAAGTGAGCAAAAACAAAAGAAGAAGAAAACAAAACAAAAAGAAATAGTGCTATGAAAGACTCCAAGGTGGGCACTCAAAAAGATCTCAATACAGGCATGACTTGGCTACTATATGTGCTTACATGTTTTATTTTATGTTTAATGTGTGTGCATTTGCTTGTGTCAGCAACTCTTGTATCTTTTGGACTTCCGGATAGACAAGGAAATATGAATTGAATGAGTTTGTTCCTCCATTGATCTCTTGAGTCTTTAGTTAACTATTCTTGGTTTTTCTAAGATGAGTGAGATGTTCATGTGAACTGAACATACCTTGTTAATCTAGGATAGATTGAATGAGTTGAATGTCTATGTATTTTTCTTATTGAGATGATTCTTTGAGTTGAATTTAGGTTGCTAGTTTTAATTTTTATTTCTACATTTGTTTTGTGTGTTTTATGCTTGGGAGCAAGCATAGATTAAGTGTGGGGGATTTGATTGAGCTATAATTGCGGTGGTTTTACCACTAGTTTTCTTGGATTTTTTGAATGGTATGTTATTGATTTTCTATGTGAACCATTTGATTATTGCAGGAAACAACTTCGGGGAAGAAGGGAGCACAAAGGAGAAGATTGAGCATGATTCTGAACAAATTTGGAGCAAACAGATTCTTGGTTAAGTTTCCAGGCCATGTCAGACCCTCTTGGCCAAGACAGACTCACTTGGTCAATCCCTCACTTAAAAGACCTATCCAGGCAGTTAGGAATTAAGCGGCACTGGCATAAGACTCCCACCAGCACGATGATTGTTGGTGATTATTCAAGGAAGCATCAGAGTTGCGTCTAGCTGTTCCTCGTCTTATCTTTTTAGACTTCTAACGTGAGGAGGAGAGTTTTCAAAATACATTTTCAAATACAATTTAGATTTTGATTAGGATTTTATTTTCCTTGATTTTTGCCTTTAGCTATTTTCTAGGAGGAGGAAAACTACTTATACTCTTCCTAGGTTTTGAGGAGGAGTTCGAAGAGGCCGCCCCCGCTTGGATTTTGAACCTTCTCTCTGGTTTTTGATTCCAGTTTTCTATACACTTTGCTCCTTTAGAAACGAAGGATTTTTATTAATTTTTTTTCTTCAATCATGAGTATGAGTAGTTAAGTACATTGTTCTTAGTAGAGGCATTTAAAGCATGAGCGTGAGTTTGCATGAGACCTAATCGATCTTACTAATCTTTGAATCTGCATTTAATTAATCTCGTGCTTATTGATAACGTATTTTCTATTTTATATTAGACCTGATCACTCTAGGCTTGAATAGATCACGCAACAGTCATTCTGCTTGGCCATGGATTATTGACCAAGAGGATCGGAGTAGACACCTACATGCTATCGGAACATCCGCGAAATAGTAGGGGGAAAGGTTAATCAGATCTAGTCTCGACTAACGTCCGAGGATACTTGTTCTGGAGTTGTCTTCCCCTAATCGATCATCGGCCAACTAAGTAAACCCTTTAACCAGCAAGGTGCTAGTTGGTTAGGCATCATCTCTAAGAATACCTGAGGCGGTGTTGATACATGAGGGAAGCAGAGGTTATAAGCGTACCTTGATCCTATAGAAACTCTGTAGATTGAAGATGAATATCCCTGCGTCAATTATTGTAACTCATGTCTCATAGCTGTCGAGCCTCCACTAGAAATTCTCTCATTTATCTGATTCCCGTTTTGGAATCTGCGTCTTAACCAAGAAAACATTTTTGGCCAAGACAATTTTATGTTTCAATTATTTCCAGTTTTAGTTCTAAACAAAACCCCCAAAATTCATCTAAGTGTCATCACTGGACTTCACAAGCACACACAAAATCATATCATTGCTCTCTATGGATCGATCCTCTTACTTGCTATCTACAATTAATTTGTTCTTAGTAGTGAGTTGTAATTTACATTTTTTTTTACGGATTCGACAACCATCGGGCCTCTATCATTTTATTTCTTTCCCGAGTCTTATGGCATGTTCACTTATGGTGTAATGCAATGTCATAATCCATACAATACATAGATGCACACAATCGAGGAAAATTAGGGTCAAATCTCATAGAGGGTTTTAAAGTTGATCATCATCAGAATATGTGCAAGTAAATTGATATAAGAATAGCATGTTTTTTTCATTTATGAATTGTGGTGTGTGAATGCTAAATTTTGTCATCTATGCAATGTATACCAATTTGATTCAGTTGAGAGGTTTGAAAACTATATACTTGAGGGAATTTGTGCAAACAGTTTGAAAACAAAGACAAAAAATATGTTGCAATATATACATCAAACAAGTGAAATTGTAAAAGAGACACCCCCCCACTAAATATCTCAATGTCCTCAATGTGAGAACAAAGAGAAAATAGAAAGGGGAAGAGGAAGGATAAAAACCTAGGGAGGGAGGGATATGGCAGAGGTGGATGGGTTTAAGCCAACGGGACAGGGGGATCTTGCTCCTCATCATCAAGACCTGGGATTGGAAATCGTGGGACATTAAGACTAACCCCAAATTGCTGCATGCAGCGTAGCATGTGTATCTGCAGTTTGTGCTGATGTCGAAGTTCCTCTAGCAACCCTCTAGTAGTTTGCTGTTGAAGCTCAAACAACTCACATAGATGCTCTGTACGGTTGTCAAGAATAACTAAACAGATAGAGTCTGGGTTGGATGTGCTTGCAGCAGCAAGGTTAGGTGTTGGTGTTGGACCAGGTTTAGGAGCTGGGACAGTGAAAGGCTGATCTTCATTAGGGGGTAAAACAGGGTTGCCTTGAGCATCTAGTGGGGGAAATTTATAATTCCCCTTGTTCTTGTGGCTGAAGATCTGCTCCACATTGACTGTAAATCTTGTATTCATCAAAAGAAAACCCTTCTCTAGATGGAAGAAACCCATTCCATTTCGATAGCGAAGATCAAGTGGTTTAATCGAAGAGATAATATGCAAATTACAGGAATCAACATCAAGAGAGCTGGCCTTAACCGCCAGATGGGTGATGATAGAACGCATCACCATCATTTTCACCTTAGCATGTACATATTGAAATTGTGTGGCTAACCAGTAGCCCAAGTTGACCCGTAGGCCCTTATACATGCACCATAGGAGAAAGAGCTTTTGTACTACCAGGATGCTACCATTGCCTGTCTTACCTGAAAAGGTCAAAGACAGGTATTTATGGAGGATTCTAAAGGCAGGGTCTTGCAACTCATGACCCTTAGATTCTCTAGAGTTGTACTGGGCATTTGGATTCCCAGTTAACTCTTGAAAGATAACATTTTGCTAAAAAACCTCTGCTGAGGGATACTCAATCATAGCAGAAATATACTCAGAGGAGTGTACTGACTCCTCTGTGACATAGCCTAAAAGTAGGTTGAATTGGTTGAGAGGGATTGTGTGTGTGGTTCATCAACCTAAAATTGACCACTAATGGAGCACCTAAATTCATGCTTCATAGCTCATTAGTGACAAACCTAAAAGTGGTATAGAACTCTAAGCAGAGTTCCATAAAGGCAGAGTGCTTGAGGTCAAAGAAGACCTCCCATCCTATATTAGAAATAAACCTACGGATCCTATCATACAATCCTAGTTTTTCTAACAAGGAAAAATCCAGAGCAACACAAGGAGGCACAACAATAATTAATCAATGAATTCATTTTATCATAAAGGGTTTGACTGTGAAAACTCAAGTGACCCTTAAGAGTAGAAGGGAAATGTTACTTGCCCAAGTTTGGAGCTGATTCTATCCCTAGAAGCAGCTTGTGCTTTTCTGGACCCTTGGAGTGGTGTGTTAGTGGCATCTATTGGGGCAGGCCTTTTCCCAGCCTTTTTCTCGGCTGCTGTTGTGGCTTGCTGTGATTCGCCTTGTTGGGCTTTGGCAGTGACCTTCTTCTTTTTTAGTTGTTTGGGAGGCCGTGAAGGGACGGTTGGAGAGATTGCATCCAACTGCCACTCATCTTCCTCTATTGGTGGCTCGATAGCTAGCTCGGCCCTCTTACACTTTAGGCGCTGTAATCATTTGGCCAGTGTTTTTGATTCCCTAAAATCATAATCCTGCTCCTCAACAGCCGCCTTCTTGACATTAAAGTTTGGGTCAGAGGTTGTTTCTGAATCGCCCGAAAGCCCATCAGAGCTGGATTTAGTGCTCAACATTTTGATATTTCTAACCCTTAACCTAGAAACGCTGGTAGGTGTCGTAGCAGTTGGCTCGGCTGCCTGAGGAGCGGTGTCAAATGCAGTGGTGGCCGGACTCACTAGGTTGCCAACCCCAGCCACTAGAGTGGTAAATGTGACCTTGGCCGGTTGTGGAGGAGTAGTAGAGGATGGCGTTGCTGATGGTGGCAGCGAGGCGAAAGTGGGAACTCAGATTGAGCCCACTAGGAATAAAGGGGTTTGTTCCACGTTGGGCGTTGCAGCGTTGATGACGGTGAATGGGTGTTCCTCCGCCGGTGGAGACCAACCTTGTGCCTCCGCCTTCTTGATCATCTCCTGGACTCTCTCGTCATCCGAGTCAGTGGAAGAAGAGCCCAACGATGAGGAGTTTGCTGGATACGGGACAAGCGATGGAGGAGCTCTATAGATCACGACCGTAGTGGCCGGATCAGTTGCAGCGGTGGAGGATAAACCTAGGGCTGCTCGCGAGGAGGATGGTGAGTCGACAGTTATCTGTCGGATCGAATGGCTGGAGGTTGAAAGTGAGGTTCCTTCTCCACATCCGGCGATGGACTTGCTGATGGCCATTGTTGAGATTGGGAGATGATTGTGGGAGAGAAAAGATGGAAGTTGGGGGAGAAAATCGTGCTTTTGGGGGGATTTGAAGAGTTTTGCAAAAAAGAAGTGGGCTCTAACGGTTGAGAAGGTTGTATTTAATGAGTTTCTTTTGCCCGTTAGAACTTTTCATCTCACCTAAGAATTGTAATGATGCTCCTTCTCTCTCTCCCAATTTATGTTACCAAAAAGAGTAAATATTGCCTTTAGAAAATTGAACTAATCTAAGAAAAAAATAATGAAAAAAATAAAAATAAATATGAAAATAAATTTAATAGCGAAATAGAATATACAAAATGAAAATAAATAAATATACAAAGGGATAAAAAGAATTTCAGTAAGGAAAACTTGGGTTGCCTCCCAAGTATTGCCCTTGTTTTAAGTCTGAGGCTCAACATAGGGAAACTCAGGATGTGGTTTCAGGGTGTGGAGGTTCCTCAGTGTTTTGTTCCTCCACATCGTGTTCAAAGAAACCTTTATAGAAAGGTTTCAATCGCTGGCCATTAACCCTGAAAATATGATTGTTGTTCAAGCTCTTGATGTCAACTGCACCATGATAAAAAATGTCAATAACAATATATGGTCCAATCCATCTAGATTTCAACTTCCCTGAAAAAAGTCTAAATCTAGAACTATAGAGCAAAATTTTCTGCCCTATTGAAAAAGTTTTAGTGACAATATGTTTATCATGGAAAGTTTTGTTATTTACCTTAATCAAAACTGAATTGTAATATGCGTTGTGTCTCTACTGGTAGGTGGCATGCTTTCCTGTAGACTAGTCTGTACGGTGTTGTTCCAATTTGAGCCTTGTATGTTGTTCTATACGCCTACAGAGCATCATCTAGCTTCTAACTCCAATCCTTCCTGTTTAAGTCGATAGTCCCCTCTAGGATGGACTTTATTTCTTTGTTGGAGACCTTTGCTTGCCCGTTGGTCAGTGGGTGATATGCAGTCGAGACCTTGTGGTTGATCTCATATCTTTTGAACATAGCTGCTGTGACCATATTGCAAAAATGTGTACCCATATCGCTAATGATAGCCTTTGGTGTCCCAAACTTGTTTATGATATTAGTACAAATGAAAGAAACAACAATTTTTGCATCATCGAATTGTGTGGCCTTAGCTTCTATGCATTTTGACACATAATCAACAACAAGTAGAATATAAATGTTGCCATTAGAATTGGGGAAAGATCCCATGAAGTCTATGCCCCAAACATCAAATACTTCACATTTGATAATTTGATTTGTTGGCATCTCATCTCTCCTCCCTATCCTACCAACTCGTTGACAAGTTGGACATGCCTTACAAAATAGATAGTTATCCTTAAAAAGTGTGGGCTAGAACAATCCCGACTCCAATACATTCAAAGATGTTCTTTTGGGGCCAAAATGTCCCCCACACGCAAAGGTGTGATAGAATTTTAAAACAGATGGTACCTCATTGATTGGTTGTCGAGCCCATCAAAAAATAAATTTAAATTACAATTTACTACTAAAAACAATTAAATGTAGATAGTGGTAAAATGATCGATCCACGGGGAGTAATGGTATGATCTATGTGTGTGCTTGTTGAGGACCAGTGATAACACTTAGGTGAAAGTGGGGGTTGTGTGCAGGAATTAAAATTAACAATTAAAATAAAACATGAATTATCTTGGCGAAGAATGGTGTGTTCTTGGTCAAAATACAGACAACAAGTGATAACAATCAAATATGAAAGAGAGTATTCCTGTCACACCCCAGCTAGAGCGTGTGACCGGCATGAGAGTTCGAATTGATTACAATCTCTCTCTCGAACCCTCACACGCCTAACTTAACTCCTTATTAGGATTTCTTCCCAATCAATAACAAATGATTCATAAAACAACCTCAAGGTTTTACTTCCATTGATTTTTAAGTAATATTTATAGCAACCCATCGTCACTTCCATATTTACTACCATAACCAACAAACCCTTGAAGAGTACTCCCTTAGATCTGCCAACCAAAACTCACTACCGTGACACCGTCTACTACCAGCTGAAAAAGGTTTAATACGAGAGGGTGAGTTACCACAACTCAGTGAATGCATAATACAAGATATAAACAGACATGTACAAGCAATCACTACACATAATATAATATAATACAATCATACTGATATCCAAATATTAGAATTTGTATACTCCTCATGAAATAGTTAAACTATCAAACATAAATAACCCATATCCAATTCACATTAACTATCAAAGTACAAATAAATTGTATTCAGACCGTGATCCCTTCACGTGCCAGCACCACAATCCCTACTGACTAGGATATTAGACCGTGATCCCATTACGTACCAACACCACTGTCCCTGTTGGCTAGGACATATTTCTCAACAGATCAAAGTGCTTGCCAAGCCACTTCGTGCTACCGCCATAACCTCCGGCTAGCTAAGGTATAACAGACCATATGCACACGTGCTAACACCGCCCCTCTTATCTAGGTATAACCAAGATAATATACCACATCGTTCATCACCAATTACTACCACCATAATACCGCATATAAATTCATAACATAATTCATATAAACAATTAGCATGCAGTATTATCATGTAGTTTATACTTTGTATCATCCACTCACACTTTGTATATACAGCAAAAGTCAGAATAAGCTCCACTGGTCAAGCTTACTCCAAAGTAGGTGGAGTCGTCAGCTTACCACCTAGCACCATAATCAATATCATATCGATCATTTACACAACAATTAAGTAAGATGAATTAACTCAAGAGTAAGCAATATACTTGCATAAATTAGATACGTGCACAAAGATTTTCATCACGAATAAACTAAATCAAGGAACTAAACTGAAATTCTCTACCATGTCCTTTAACCAATCTTGGCACAACCGACCACTACCATCTCCCATTTCTTATTCCACTTCCTAACTCTCTGTTTCCTCTTTCTCTTTAAATTTCAACCTTCTTTTGCTATCCTCTCAATTAATTAAACAAAACCCATTAATTTAAACTCATTTAGTTATCATTTAACACCCATGCTTAACATTTCTATTCAT
>NBIL01112433.1:0-15174 GCA_002752925.1 Viola pubescens var. scabriuscula | reverse complement strand
TTTTTGAAAATTTAATATCACCATAAAACTACTTAAAATCTTACAGATATTAATATTAATAGCTAAAGATAAAATAAATATAAAAATACAATAATTAAAAACATTGAACAAATTAATAAATAAAAAATAGTAAATTATCAAATTAATTTCAATTATATATCACTAAAAAAATCCAATAGATTGATATTAAGACAGTGCTCACCGCAACGTAGCGCGAGTGGAAGTACTAGTAGCGATAAGAATCCAAACAACGTAACAACCAAACCTAATGACTGAACCAAAGATCTAGAGTTAGCTTAACCAAGAGGAATAAAAACTCCTTACTCTTTCTGCAACCAACAATATTCCCTCTGTTCCATATTTACTTGTTGTTTTAGACATTTTTTCCTTGTTCAAAATTATTGGTTGTTTTTTTTTTTAATTTCTAGGTTAATTTAGTATAATTTTACTCAATCACCCCTTAATACAAATTTAATTAACATTTATGATGATAATTAAAAATTAGATTTTTTCCTACAAATTAACGCATTAGTTGTTATTTATTTTGGTTAATTGGTGAAAATACCATTATGGGAAGGGAGAGCATTGCTCGGATTGTACTACTTCCGAATTTTTATAGATGTCCATTTAACTATTATTATAGAAACTAAGATAATCATTGATTTTGGTTATAAATATATTCCACTAAATATCTCTCTTCAGCATATTAATTACTCCACTTTAAATTGACCAATCCAAAATTAACATGCTTTAAATTGGATTAAATTTTGTAACTTATGAAAAATATTAAAAATATAATTAAAAAATATTAACTAACAATATTGGAAATAAAAAATGGACATCTAAAAAACAAAAAAATAAAATGGGCAAACTAGACAACTAAAAAAATTCGGAGGGAGTATTGGTTAATTAATTAAGGTTTGATTCATGCAATTATTGATAGATAATTAATGATGGAATATGCGGGTTAATTATGGAGTATCTAAGTATAATTTCCAGGTCATTCCATGATGGAATATGCGAATTAATTATCAGGATTATAAGGGTAGATATGTCAAAAATTAGTATCTCAATGATTTATTTGGTATTAGTGAATTCATAGAAAAAAACAAGTTAATATGGAAGAGAGGGAACACATGAGGTTGTAGTTCAACTGGTTAGTACATGCCATTTTTAGTTTGATCCATAATATTGTAATAATAATTAATAATATATTTATCTTTTAAAAAATATATATAAAAAAAAGGGAGTAATTATTTTTAAAATGATTTGTTGTGAACGTAAGAGTTTTTACAAGTATGGATGTTCATTTTAGGTTACAATCGTTTCTTACCGTGTGTAACTTTCCTAACTCCAAATTTATCACTATAAATATGTACAAAGCTAAGCAAATGAAGAGATATGTGAAATACATAAGATACACCAACTTTCTTCTTATCTTTTCCTTTACGATATTCCTTATTCTATCTTTATTTCTTTTAGTTTTATAACACGTTATTAGCACGAGTCTCTGCCCAATTCAAGGTTCACATTAAAAACCTTTATTGAATTTTTTTAATTTTATATAGGGGTCGATTCACCCTCCATGTAGACCATTTAAATATTTTATGGTTTTAATTGATGTATCTACTAGATGGTCACGTGTGCTTATTATCAACTCGCAACTTGCCGTTTAGGAGATTACTTGTTCAAATAATTAAATTAAGAGCACAATTTCCAAATTATGCAATTAAGAAAATTCGACTTCATAATGGTGGTAAATTTACCTCTCAGGCCTTTAATGACTATTGTATGTCAATTAGTATAAGTGTTGAACATCCTATAGCTCATGTTCATACACAAAATGGTCTAGCATAATCACTTTTTAAACGCCTCCAATTAATAGCTAGACCATTACTTATGAGAACAAAACTTCCTGCTTCTACATGGAGACATGTTATTTTGCACGCAGCAACACTCATACGCATTAGGCCAACAAGTTATCACAAGTTCTTCCTATTACAATTGACTTATGGTCAGGAGCTAAATATTTCCCATCTAAGAATTTTTGGATGCGTTGTATATGTTCCAATTGCCCTACCACAGAGCACAAAGATGGGTCATCAAAGGAGGTTGAGAATATATGTTGGGTTTGAGTCCTCATCTATAATTAAGTACATTGAACCATTGACAAGGGATCTATTTACGACACGATTTGTCGACTGTCATTTTGATGAAAATATTTTCCCAGCATTAGAAGGAGAGAAAAAGCAACTACTGGAAAAGAAATTTGCATGGAATGAATTATCACTATATGATTTTGATCCTCGTACAAAACAATGTGAACTGGAAGATAATTCATCTACAAAATATTACAAATCAAATGTCAGACACATTTACTGACCTAAGACGAATTACAAAGTCTCATATTTTAGTTGAAAATGCTCCCATATGAATTGATGTTCTAGAAGGACAACAAATTATGGGTCCAAAAAGTAAGCCACACATGAAGCGTGGAAGACCAATCGGTTCCAAAGATAAGAATCCTAGAAAAAAGAAATGAGCAAATATTGAAGATGGAGGTACATTCTCCTGAAGAGAACGTGGACATAACTAATGATAATCAATCCCCATAAGTGGATCAGGTACCTGAAAGAAATGAAAATGATGAGATCTCAATTAGTTATGTCGAAAATGGAAAAATATGAAACCGAAAATAAATGGTTGTCGACAACATTTTTGCTTATAATACAGCTGCAATCTTGAATGAAAATGAGGATCATGAACCTAAATCTGTCAAAAAATGTAGATAGAGAGAGGATTGACCAAATTAAACTCGCTAGCAAAACGTGAATTTTTTGGACCTGTAGTCCAAACGCCTAAAGGTGTAAAATCGGTGGGGTACAAATGAGTTTTTGTGTGAAAAAAGAATGAGAAAAATGAAGTCGTGAGATATAAAGCATGACTAATCGCACAAGGTTTTCCTCAAAGACCCGGTATTGATTATGAGGAAACATATTCTCCTATGATGGATGCAATCACCTTTAGGTATCTCATTAGTCTGGAAGTAAGAGAAAAGCTTAAAATGTGTCTAATGGATATAGTGACAACCTATTTATATGGCTCTCTTTGATACAAAAGTTTACATGAGAATCCCAGAAGGATTTAAAATGCCTGAAGCATTTAAAGTTTTCTAGAAAAATTGTTCAATAAGATTAAGTAAATCCTTATATGGATTGAAACAATCTGGGCGTATGTGGTACAATCGCCTCGGTGATTATTTACTGAAGGAAGGATATAAGAATGACCCAATTTGCCCGTGTATTTTTATAAAAAGATCTGGGTCAGGATTTGTGATCATTGCAGTATATGTTGATAATCTAAATATCATTGGAACTCCTGAAGAGCTCTAAAATGCAATGATTTGTTTAAATAAAGAATTTGAAATGAAAGACCTTGAAACGACAAAGTTTTGTCTCGGCCTGTAGATCGAGCATCTATCTAATGGAATCTTTGTCCATCAATCAAATTATACATAAAATGTCTTAAAATGATTTTATATGATGTTGCACATTCATTGAGCACCCTGATGGTGGTAAAGATCATTAGATATAAAGAAAGACCATTTTCGTCCTCGAGAGGATGATGAAAAACTATTTGGTCATGAAGTAGCATATCTTAGTGCTATAGGAGCACTAATGTACCTTGCTAGCACTACACGACCTGATATAATATTTGTTGTACGCTTGTTAGCGAGATTTAGTTCTTCCCCAAGTCGGAGGCATTGGAATGAGATTAAACATTTGCTCTAATATCTTCGAGGGACAATTATATGGTGTTGTTTTATTCTAATGGACCTAAATTGCAGTTGATTGGTTACTTGTCTGATCCACATAAGGCTCGATCCCAAACAGGTTATTTGTTCACACGTGGAGGTACAATTATATTATGGCATTCAACCAAACAAACATTGACAACCACTTCCTCAAATCATGCATACTTAATTGCAGTGCAAGTAGAGAATGTATTTGGCTAAGGTCATTGACTCAACATATCTTGATATGTGATCTGACATCAATAGAAAAAATACCAATTGTGTTATACGAAGATAATATCGCATGTATAGCTCAATTGAAGAGAGGTTACATTAGAGGTGATAGAGCGAAACACATCTCACCAAAATTCTTCTTTCCTCATGACATTCAAAAGAAAGGTGAGATTTATATCCAACAAGTTCGTTCAAGCAACAATCTGGCAGACTTGTTCACAAAATTTTCTGGTATTGGAATGCTCCCATGAGGGAGTAGAATACTTGTTGTACTCTTTCTCCTTGACCATGGTTTTGTTTTTAATGAGGCAACTTACAAAAGTATTTTTATAAATATTGTGTACTCTTTTTCTTTCACTAGGTTTTTATCCCATAAGGGTTTTTCCTAATAAGGTTTTAATGAGACACATTGTTTGATAATGGACACTTAAGGGGGGAGTGTTGTGAACATAAGAGTTTTTACAAGTATAGATGTTCATTTTAGGTTACAATCGTTTCTTACCATTTGTAACTTTCCTAACTCCAAATTCATCACTATAAATATGTAAAAAGCTAAACAAACGAAGAGATATGTGAAATACATAAAATCCACAAACTTTTTTCTTTTCTTTTCCTTTACGATATTTCTTATTCTATCTTTATTTCTTTTAGTTTTATAACATGATTGTATTATTAGTTAATTAGCATTAGAATACTATGTTCCATAAGCTTCCATAGCAAGGAGGAATAATAATAATAAACAGGAATGGGTCTACCATGTGGCCACTGTACGGCTAAAACTAAGTCCATCCAATCCAATATGTAATATCCAATTATGGAAGCCCAATTAGGAGGAGTCATTGGCTTTGCTGGTCTAGTCCAGCATTTTGTTCCAGAGAGCCGACAAAGATGCTTCAATTCATTCAGCTAATTACAAAGAATACCAGAATGTATATAGATATAGATAAAAGTAAACATAAAGAAACAGAAAGAAAAGAAAAGAAAAGAATGGTGGGTGTGGATTTATTTTTTTGTAAATTTTGATATTTGATTTTTGATTATTGGGAAATGCCAAAAATGGTGCCATATTATTAGTGTGCGTGAATGATTATTATTGTGGATGATGATGATGGTGGTCAGATAAGGTGTAGCTACATTAATACCCAAAAAAAAGGTGTAGCTAAATAATTGGATGGCATGCTCTGCTGGCCATTTTTGAAGCTCTATTCTATTTCATTATTCATCCATCTATCTTCGTATATATGTATATCACAAACGGGTGGCGGTGGTGGTGGACCTCATGGTGGGAATTTGGAATCTTTTCTATATCAGAATTCAAGACCTCAAAAAGAGAAGAAAAAAGAGAATTATTTTCAGAGATTAGAAAAAAAACCATGCTACTGTTGTTGTGATTGTTAGAGAAAAAACATGCTACTGTAGTAACTTATCCCTCTTTTAACACGAGAAACCAAATTCTCCCTAGTGATGAAAGGATTATAATTGAAAAAGGAAAAAAAAACAAAAAAAAAGACGCTGTGCAGCATTTGAAATGTGGTTCTCCATTTCTCCAGTTGACTAAAATTTTGTACAAAGCTATATAGTTAAAAAAAAACTGTACAAGTTAAAAGGCCACAAACGCCAGAAATAGAATTGAAAGGCTTTCCTTCACACTTCCTTTTTTGATATCACCACCATAATGTGAAAGCATATGCAAAAACCACACATACCGAACATGACACGAAGCAAAATGGAGCTGAAGATTAAGTTAACTCTACCACCAGCCCCGTCAAGGATTGCGCGCAGACACACCAAAATAATCAGAGCACGGTCACAACTTGTAAGCCCAACCATGTTTGTCTAGGTACGCGTGGACAGCTTCTTTTATTGCCAAGTTTGGAAATAGTTGATATACAAAAAGTGGCTCGCGTGTGACTGGATCAAACTGACCAACCTGCAATGCAATCTTGATTAGAAATGTTGATAAATAATTGCAAAAACAAAGTATACCAATTTGATCATGCATGTAATGTAAGGCAAAATCATTCTATCACCTTCTCAAGGTGTTCAAGGATCACTTCTCTTTCGTACGAAACCCCACTTGGAGTAATGACAGGATCACGCAAAATATCAAGGGTGATTTTACAACATAGGTAATCTGGAACCTGAAATTCTTGAATCAGTCCCAAAGACAGCAAAACAGTACTAAACAAATAGGTAGCGAATTACGGAAAAGAAAAGCTTAAACAAAACCAATATACTCACTTCAGTGGGCACGTCATCTTCTGCAGCTTTCTTAAAGACCTTTTCCAAATCCTCAAGTTGTTTCATATGCAAAGTAGATGTTTCGTCCAAGAATCCTTCTGTTTCAGGCTCATCGAGGAAATGCTTTTCTTTAAGAGCTTTCTCACAAGCTTCTCTGAGAGACAGGCAACTTCAATGAGTCACAGAGCAAATATGCAAAAGATTCTAAGGCATCAAGAAGCAGAAATTCTCATTAGTTTTACAGAAAACATTTTCTCAAAATTTCTTTCCAGATTTTCTTCTAGTGTTTTGCCAAAAAGAAAATCAAAGAATAATATTTTACAGCCGAAAAGAAGAATGTGTGAGGGTCCCTTATCACTTAATTAGTAGAAAATTTCTATGGTATTATCATTAGGATATCTCGGGCGCTTACTTCAAGGTCTGTAATTCCCACGAGCGCTTAGTCGAGGCATCCTCCCACTCCAAGTATTTTGCATTTGATAGTGCCTGCCATATATCCTCTACCATATAACCATTTGGAACTGCACCCCTACCAAGATCTAAGGCCTAAAAAATGAAAAAACTATCAGATCTCAACAAAAGGATAATACTTGAAATTTGGAGCTATCGCTAAATATCACACCTCCCTCTTGCAAGAGCAAGTAGGATCAACCATGCTGAGATCATTAGTAAAATCTTGTTTTAAGATCATCTAACTTCATGGGAGAGTCAGAAGACAATCAGTTAAAAATTTGGTTCATCTAATACCTGATTACCTCAGATGTATAAGTTCCTTATACAATAACAAAGAACCAACAAAACATTGGATACTGAATAGTAAGACTTATACACAAGTGCAGTAGCCTCACTGCTGCTCATTAGTAACATGAATTTGCAGTAAAATCATGTCATTCATTGCCACAGCATGGTACAACACTTTACAGAATCTCCCTAAATAGAACAAATATAAAAGAAATAGATAGAATGACCTACAACCTGAAAAAGAAATTCCTTGACATCAATAATAGTGAGCTGATTTTCTAATTGGCACAAGAACCCTCAGCGTTATGATATCATAACAAAAACAAAAGTTGAATGCTATTTTTTCCAATCCATCAAACAAAATCACTTTAAAATCATCAAATTTATCTATACATTCAGGCCAAAATCCTCAAATTGTAAACAAAATTAAAATAAAACACAGAAATAATAGTGAGCTGATTTTTTAATTGGCACGAGAACCCTCAGCGTTATGATATCATAACAAAAACAAAAGTTGAATGCTATTTTTTCCAATCCATCAAACAAAATCACTTTAAAATCATCAAATTTATCTATACATTCAGGCCAAAACCCTCAAATTGTAAACAAAATTAAAATAAAACACAGAAATAATTGCTCAATAATCCTACGGCAACAAAATCTAGCCTGATAAATGTTTAAAACAATAAAACTGCTCATATGCTTGAGCAGCTAATGGGGATAGACTGTAATTTTGTCGATAACATATCTTGCTAGTTCAAATCCAGTCCAGTCCAATAACTAATGTATCCACAGTCTACATGTACAACTCCTTGGTTCTGTGCTCTCTATATAACTTATACAGGGGAATAAATGCAAAGCATCTTGACCAAATTCTTTTTGGTTTCAAACTGCCTTTAGGACAGAGCCTCAAACGCAAACTTTCACTATATAACTAACCAAACTTTTAACTCACCCTAGGTGTCAGAAAGATTAGATATGATGAGAACTCTTCTTTGCACAAGGGCTGCAAAGCATTACTAATGAAATCATGAAAGCCTATAAATATCAAGCTCCAACAGATATCCAATAGGAATGATGCCTTTCCAGTTGCATGATCAAGCTATTATTCATATCAAACCTTTAAACAGAAGTAAATATCTCTAAATAATTTAAAAAATCGCGTGGACTCCAACAAAACCACAACACACTTTTCTTCTTAAGATTTAAAATGGGTGTAGTTTAAAAACAATGAAAGTCAATTCATCTCCCCAGCAGCCAAGTCAGTAAACAAACTAAAAATGCTGTGAGTCAAAATGTTTAAGCCAGTGAGGAAATCTAAACCCAAATTATAAGATAATAATAGCTAAAGGATCACAGAATATGGATAAGAAAGTTCTCATCATAGCTAATGGCTTCACTGCTGGATAATGCATAATAAATCAAGCTATTCTTTACCAGCTAGACCAAATAGCCAAAGGAAAAAGTAAAAGGATCCAGCAAATAAGAGACAACTACTGCCTTCCTCTTACTGAACACCAAATTTGTTAGATGTCTAGTTAGTGTAGGTACAAAGTGGATCATGTTCAACTATCTAAAATTAAAGTCAGTAAAGCACACTTGATCAACATTGTCATGGAAGTCAATGTAGAAAAATAAATCTGAAAAAAAAAGTGCAACTATGTGATGCTTTGATGGAAAATAAGTCAATGGAGGAAAATCTCAGCTCAATTCTAAATCATCTTTTAGTTAAATGTCATCAATAATTTTTGTCCACAATAGTCAGTTAGATACAAACCAATCGAAAAGACCATCAGCAATAACCGCTAGTGCAGAAAAGTACAACACATGCATAACACATTGCACTGGGCCAGATAGCATTGTAAACAAACAGTCACGTATGCACGACACCAGACAAGCACAAAACATCCTAAAGAGGATAATACACCGAGGTTCCAACAGGGAGAAAACATATAAAGGGGAAGATAATTCATCATTCTCTAATGTTTGTTATAACGTAATTCCAAGTACTTGAAGGGCGATAAAAAATCAAGATATGACTTGCATTGTTAACAAGAAGAATTATTTCAAGAAGAGTTCAAGAATTTACTCCTTACTTTTTCCAATGCTTTCACTCCTTCACTGTACTGTTGCTTTTGCAGTAATGCAAGACCCAACACGTAGTGAGCCTGGTATGTTACAGAAAACCCGCAAGAATCACTTAGAATATAAAGGCATAAGTTTATGCATGTTTACACAATGGTGTAACTAAAAGATAATCCACTGTTTGTGCTGATAATAAGTTGGATAAATACAGGGAAATGCATTTCAAAATTAAACTTATTGATAATAAAACCCTTAAACTGAAAAACTAAATATCCTTGCCATCAACAAGTTCAAAGACAAGTATGCCCAATGAACAGACTAGCATTACCTTGAAGGAATTATTGTCAAGCTGAAGTGCCCTGCGACTATCCTCTTCCACCTTTGTCCAATCACTGAATCACAAGTCAACATTAACCTCAACTCGTGCCAAGATTTCATTTTTTTCCAAAGAAAGGAGAAGAAACCAATTGACTAGTCAAAAAGGGCAATACGTACTTTCTTTTCAGATGGCAAAGCGCGCGATTACTCCAATAAACCGGAACATTAGGGCACAAAGTAATTGCCTTTAGAGGAGAACAAAATTAAAATTAAAATTAATAAACGAGACAATATAACTGATTCAATTACAAGAAAAGAAGAAACCCAAATAGGGAAAATTGAGAGAAACCTCAGTGTAAGCATCGATGGCGGCTCCAAATCGGTTCTTCTGGAAGTAAGTTTTGCCGTCAATCCTCAACTTTTCTGCTTGTTTAGCTGCCGCAGTCAATGCTGCTCCTGGTCGCATTTCTCCCCTTCTTCCTCTCCAACAAGTGATCCCCGTTATTACCTTTTTTTATAATTCTTGAAGTTATCTATAGAGCCCCATAGGTATACCTGTTGCTTTTTCCGAGAAAAAGAAGGAAAGAAAAGTATTGGAAGAGCGAGAAAATGTATGTGCGCGCGCGCTTGTAACTAGCAGTGTAAGTATTTGTTCGCGAGAGGAATAGAATATCGGGGCTTGGGATTTGGGATTTTGGAGGCAGAGCGAAATTGGAAGAAGAAGAAGAGAAGAGACTGTATGGAAGACGTTTTGGTCAATTGTTGTTTGGAGAGAGGAGTGATAGGGTTACAGGCAGTTGGGTGTAGGTGTGATATTACTGGTGGAGTTTGTGGGAGTTGATGTTTTGCTGGAGGGTTACTCAACGCAAGGGTTGGACTTTGAATTAATAATGGTCAACAGGACTTTCTTTTGTACTGGCTTGGCTATGTTCAAATCTATAGCTAATTGATTTCCCTTTTTCTTTTCTTTTTGAAAAAAAGAGCAATATGTATATGGCAAAGTTCCCAAAATATAAAAATATTTGTATATACAAATTTGATTTTTAACAATTGATTTGAAATTTGCAAGAGCTGACATTCAAAATTGTATTTCTACTTAAAACTTAAAGCATAGCGTCACAAAGGCTCAAGCCGCCAATGCCAATGAGGTCACAGCCCACCCCCACCAACTCTCAAATGTAGGATAATGTTAATCTCAAGTTTAATAAAATGTTATTTCTAGTTATCCTTTCCTAATGCATTGACAATACAAGATCAAAGAAAATAGACAAGCAACAAAGAAACAATTGACAATCCGACTCCTTGAGAAAGCTGTTGTGTCTGATAAGTAGAATCTCCTAGGCACTCCAGCACATGAATATGGCTTTTAACCTGACAAATTCAAGCCACTACTGATTATTGGCAACACCCTGCTAACGAGAATGAAGTAGGCCTATGTGATACAAACATGAGAGGGGCAAATTCTTGGGCAAGAGGACAAATTGAATAAGGGAGGAACCTACAAATGATTGAAGAAACCACTGTCCTTTCCTAACCTGAAGAGTACTCGATAGCATCTGTGAGCAGTGCTAGTACACACTCCTTCTCTACCTCCACAGACACCTCGACTATGTATTGTATCAAGAGAAGGATAGAAACAACACGCACACTCTCCACGAAACACCCACAAATCCACAATCTACGACCATCATAAGGATAAAAGAGTTGTTTGCCCTATTTCTAGAGTTCTAATTTAGGTCTGGCTGTCACAAGAGTGTTAATCAGTGGATAAGGTCAGACCATACTCCATATTCTGTTAGATCTGGGCATCAATTCAATCAAGACCATGACAAAATGCCCATGCCTGGGTACAATGAGAGGACAACCCTTGGCAGCTCAAAAGTACCTCAGCAGAATAGTCAGTATCTGGTTTTGAACTCTGAATAAAATGGCCTTACTACAAAACCTGAAATGATTAACCAAATCACTGACTCTCTTTGTACTAAAGGGAACAAATAAAAAAAACCTAGCTAAAACACCAAACAAACCACATAGCCTAAATAAGCATCAAATCATGTTATTCTAACAGTGATATGACTATCCACTTCTGATGATGCAAAGATACGTAAACAAATTAAATGGGTCTATATGCTCTTATGGTACAAATTCAAATCATGTTATTCTAACAGTAACAGGACTATCAACTTTTGGTGATGCAAGATATACCTACACAAATTAAATGGGTGTATATGCTCTTATAGTACAAATTCAAACCAATAAAATACAAGACGCACCAAATGGCTTTTAGCCCCACTAATCTCAAGCAAGACTAGAATCCTGATCTTTGCCATCTTCAGAGATGTTTGACAGCTGTTCTCGAACGCAATCAACAAGTTTAGAAGCTTCCTGATTGGAGTCTAAAGGCCACCTTCGCAGACTCTGCAAAACTTGAATATCAGATGCCTTCCTAGCAGACTATTCTGTTCTATAATGATAAAAAAAAAAAAAGAGCAACAGACACATACCTCAGTGGTCCATAAGCAGTCACGTGCCCTGCGTGGAATGATATGGATATGGGTCTGAAATTTATATGCATAAAAGAAAAAAATTAGAAAAATTGGCAATCTTGGTTGATGTGAGCAAGTAATTGCCCTGCTAAGAAAGAACAGCTAATTTCTTCTGCAGACAAATCACAACACCATCCATTTCTGGTTCAGTCGAAAAATGATATATAACATTGCTCACTGTTGTAGATGCACCATTATATCAATATTTAATTTTCATAAACAGAGAAGTTTGAAATAGCTTACATGAAAAATAACTTGACCTGCAGATGCACCATTATTCACCAACAAATTGAATGAATCTGCATAATGCCAGCATTCCAGAAACAAAAACTGAGACTTTGCTGCAGTTTACTAGAAGCAATTACTAGAAGCAGTTATAAACTTAGACTTTGATGCAGTTTACTAGAAGCAGTTACATAAAAAAAAAGGCATATGCTATTTAGAGGGATCTATGTCAAAGTTAGTGCATGCCAAAATAGTTTTCTTCTTTAAGAAACTAGAAAAATAGCAATGCACAATATACTTGTAGGGAACATGTTAATGATCCATAGTCAATAACTTTCAAACTCCAAAAGTTCTTGTGCAAAATAAATGCACCTGAGTGCAATTGAAACTGCCAGGATCTAGGTGAAAACTAACCATGCCCAACATGCTATTCTTCTTTGAAAAAACAGAAAAAAAGCGAAGAAAACAAGCAGCCTTAAAGACAAACACGATATAAAAATCCTCCGTGCAGTACATTTAACAATTAGTTGAAAACAGTTTGGCTACACAAAATAAAAGCACCGGACTCAAATGGCTACTAAAAGCTACATTAGATGTAAGAACCCAGTCTAACCTAACCTGGTCACCCCTAAAGTCACTGCAAGAGAACATGTATCGACATATAGTGCCAAGTTAGGCATGTTATATAGCAAACAGAGCAAATAGATGGTCAAAACAGGCTACAAATAGAGAGTTTAATATGAGAGAAGTTGATATGCACACCAGATCCAGTGGCTTTCATGATTGCATTTCCAATGACAGGCACTTTCGAACACATTGCTGCAACCACCTGCAATCACCATCTGTTAGAAGTTATGTCCAAGATTGGCAGCCACCATTCCACTCTACAAAAGATGAAACCTTTTATCTGATAAAAGAAAAAATAAATGAAACATAATGTTTCACTATCACCAAATCAGCAATTCTCACAACAAATTTATGGAACAAAACATCTGACAAGGTTTAATACACAGGATTTGGCTAATAGTTGTCAAGACATTATGAAACTGCTGTAACTTGAAGTGTTCAGAAGCATGTGGAAATGGAAAAATAAAGAGACACATGAGTATGCTAAAGGAAATATCTACAAATACATCAATGAGAAAATATATGCTGTGGAATCCATGGCATCAAGTGAAGATTACTTACAGATGGAGGAGTTGCTTCCAAGAAAGGGTAATGAGTTTTTGGGATGATTAGTGAGTGCCTAGAAAACAAACAAAAGAGAAGTTTGAAACAAAACTTTTAGGAAACAGGAATTAAAGAAAAAAGACTGAACATTTGATATAACTGAACTGATAGTAAGTGTATAGAACAAATCCAGGGTGCCAAATTCAGATACCATTGCTATTGATAGTTCCTTAACACAGCCAGCATATAAGTAAACCAGCACATCCTTGAGAGAAAACTCAGCAGTTGAGCATCATTTTTAATTTGAACAGTCTTCCAATCATTTTTTTGTGAAAGTAAAATTATTTTCAACAATCAAGTACATGCAAAGACTCTGATAGCATTGCGACAGTAAAATCCTGAAAAAGGGTAGTCCTTGTTCCCTGGAATAAAATGGTCTCCTTAATCCTGTCACATAAGTTAATTCACACAAATTGAGACAAGTCTTTGGAGTGATATGAACATTCATAACCAGGTTAAATTCATCCTAACATTAATTGCAAAAGTAACTTGCACCACATGGAAAAGGCTTAAAAGACAAAGACGCAAGGCAAAACACTCAGATTATAGCAGAGCTTTACATATAAATGTTACCTTACCCATGACTCACTGGAGTCCTATCCAATATACACAGACACATGTCATCCTCGTAAAGCTGCAATAAGAGCAAAAGAAAGGCTGAGCACGAAAATGATACCAGGAAAGAAAAAATGAAGAAGAAAGTGTATGACATAACACAGAAGAGAAGAACTACCTTAAAAGCCGGGGATTCCCCTCGAATAATCCTACAGAAAACGCAGTCGTACTGCTGATTCCTTTGCTCGTCCTTATCATCATCATCGGGCAACCGCCGTTGATTGTTGGAGGAAGAAACGCAGGTGGAAGGAGACAATGGAGTGTGGTGGTTGTGGTCGATAGAGGTTGGGCGGAGATGGGAGCAGAGAACGGCGAGCCTCCTAGGTGCCTCCTCCATCTACGCGAAACCCAGTAGCTGGCGGGAAACCGGTTGAGACCCAAAGAGTGTAGCCATGGTTAGTCAGTGGTAGTACTGTTGTTGTAGTATCAGAAACAGTAGTAGAAACTAAAAAGTACTAGAGAATCGGAAGAAGATGGGGGTGTTCTTGAGTGGTGGGTATCGAGGTGTTTGATGATTTTTGGTCTGGTTTATCTTTTCCTGGTCCAGCTTGTTTGTTTGATTTTTGGTTGATTTTTGGAGGGGACGTGTCACCTGTTTTTGACATTTTGTGTCGACCTTGTCACTTACTATTATCACTTATCAGTATGGACTACGGTGTTATTCCCCGGCAGGCTTCAACACAATTGGGTCCGGTCCATCCTTCTTGTTGCGTGAGCCCATAACTTCTTGTTGAGTGAGCCCATGACCTGGGCTGCATGGAGGGGATTCCACTTTTCCTACTTCTACAAATAAAAAATTAAGCATTGCTACAAATATTAATATTTTTGTTAACTTTATGCAAAAAATATAAGTATTATTTTCACATTTATTTGATATTTATTTATTTAAATAATAATCTAATTAGGAAGGGATGAATTTCAATTATATCTTGACACATCAGTTAGTATAATTTTGTTAATAAAATAGTTAGTATTTCAAGCATTATTCTTAAAATTTATCAATAAGCTAGTAATTTAGGCTCCATTTATTTTGGGAAAATAACTTGTCTAAATGAGTTGTGTGGAATCTATTTTCCTAGAAAATGAATTATTTTCTGTTGTTTGGTTGTTCAGTTGGAAAATATTTTCTTGTGTTTGGATGCAACA